>PVKS010007325.1:0-73525 GCA_004027875.1 Aplodontia rufa
ACGATATTATAGCTTTCGAAATCAAATGGATGGAGATGGACAGAATTATGCTTAGTGAAGTCTCCCAAGCTCAGAAACTTAAGGGCCGAATGGTTTCTCTCATCTGTTGATACTAGAATTTATGTTGAAGCAGCAGGACAGACGGCTGACCTAACAAAACCTCAAATTGAATGACTTTCAATGCAACAGGGGTGAAAGCTCCCTGGGTAACTTGGAGGTGGAGGGAAGGGGATGGGGAGGGGGGAGGGTATATGAAGAACTCATAGGAGTTTGGTGATTGGGAAGATGGGGGAACCATCCCAGAAGCCGATGTTATTCCTACACTAGATACCCATTTAACACATGAGTTCTTCTGGGGGAAACTGCAATAGATGAAACCCATAGTAGCTTATCTGTGCGTTAGCATTACCCCTGGTTAACAAAGTTTATACACATTGATTGCTACAGTTTTGACAATGTTTCCCTCTCATCTGTATCCTGTATCGCTATATACTTCTAATAAATGTGGAAAAAAAATAAAATAAAATATTAAAATTAAAAAAAAGATATGGATCCAATTTTATCTTTGTCCAAAGGGATATACAGTCACTTAAACTCATTTATTTTTTTTCTTTTTAAAGAGAGAGTGACAGTTAGAGAGAGAAAGACAGAATGAATTTTTTTAAATTTTGTTTTTTCATGTGGCTTTCATTGCTCAGAAATTTTGTTGTGTACGTGGTGCTGGGATTTGAACTCGTGTATTCCTATACTCTGCATGCCAGGCAAGTGCCATAACCACTGAGCCACTGCTGTAGCCTCCCATCTTTTCTAAGTGGTCTTGGATGCCACCTTTTTCATATACTGATTTCCGCATGTGTGTGGATCTATTTCAAAACTCACTGTTCCCTTCCACATATCTATTTGTGTGCCAGTACCACAATGTTTCTTTTAGAGGGGTTTTATAGTGTGTGTTAATTTGGTTGGAACTACTCCTCCCTTATTGCTGCAGTTTTTTTAGAGTGTCTTCATATTTTTATGCTTATTTTTCCATATGAATTTTAGAAGCAACTTGCATAGCTCCAGGAAAAATTTTTACTTTTTTTTTTTAAATCAAATTACATGTGTATATTCCTTCCAGAGAGCTCACATATTTATGGTGTTGCATAGTGTTGTATGAAAACAAATGCAATTTTCCATTTGTTCAAGCCTTCTTCTTTGACTTCCAGGAGTGCTTTTCAGTTTTGCTAGTATCATTTCTGCACATTTCCTATTAAGCATTTTATCTTTCTTTTTTCTTATATTGATGACATGTCTTATAAATGGTTATTGTTTATATTTTGGGGGGATAGTTTTTGGTAAATTTTATGTCATGCTCCTCTATAGAATTTGTTAGTTTTCATTTTCAGTATTGATTCTCATCTGCTTAGAGATATAATTTATTTCCCAATTATCATTCTTTTAAGGGCTTAATATTGTAAGCTTCTATTTCTAATATGCTGGTAGAGAGAGAGGGCATACTTGCTCTGTCCCTGATCTTAAACTGGTAATGTCTCTAACGTTACTTCATTAAGTATGATGCTGGTTGGGGGTCTGAGGCATAAAATATGTCATCACATTAAGGAAGTATCCCTTATGTCATAAGCTAAAAGGCTTTTGCACTGCCAAGGAAATAATTAAAATTGTCAAGAGACTTCCTAAAGAATGGGAGAGAATTATTGCCATGTGATTCTTCTGACAGGGGACTCATATCCAGAATCTACAAAATCCTCAAAAATATCAATCTCAAAAATACTAACAACACAATCAATAAATGGGCCAAAGAACTAAATAAAAACTTCTCAACAGAGGAAAATGATCAAGCCAATGAATACATGTAAATCACTAGTAATCAGAGCAACACAAATGAAAACTACATTAAGATTTCACCTCATGCCAGTCAGATTGGCAAAAATGAAGAAAATAAACAATAATAGATGCTGGAGGGGCTGTGGAGAGATAGGCACACTAGCACACTGTTAGTGGAACTGCAGACTGGTACAGCCCCTCTGGAAAGCAGTGTGGAGAATCCTCAAAAAATTAGTGATGAACCCACAATATGATCCAGCTATTCCTCTCCTGGATATTTTTCCAGGGGATTTAGAATCAGCACATTACAGTGACACAGCAAAATCTATATTCATAGCAGCTCAATTTACAATAGGTAAATTATGGAAACAACCCAGATGCCCCTCATTGGATGAATGGATCCAAAAACTGTGGTACATATATACCATGGAGCTCTACTCAGCAATTAGAAACAATGATATCACAGCCTTTGAAGGTAAATGGATGGCTGTGGAAGAAATCATGCTGAGTGAAGTTAGCCTAACCCAGAGAGTCAAGGGTCGAATGTCTTCACTCATCTGTGGAGGCTGGAGCTAGAACCTGGCCAGTGTGAAAGGAGGTCAACTCTCATGTAAAACCCAGAAAAGGTGTAGTGATGCACAACCTAAGGCATTCATAGAGATGTATTGGGAAGAAGGGGGGAGGAATAAGGGTGGGAAATTGGGGGGAGCTCTAGGGAATAAATTTTTGATTGAACAACAACTAAATTTCTTAATAAAAAAGTGGTTAATTGAAAAAAAAGGAAGTATCCCTTAAATTTTGTGTGATAAAATTAGGAATGAATCTTAAAATATGTCACAAGCTAGGTAACATTTTATTATTTTCTGTTATTTATTTTTCCCTTCCTTTATCATGATTCACTGTGGGGGGAGTATGTTTTACTTGTCCATTGATAACCTGCTTTAACCATGTGACATGCTTTGAACAATGGATGATTAAAGGCAGTAAAGTCTCAGTTCTGAGTGCAATACAGCATATGTTTTTGCTCTCTCCCCTCATGTTTCTTGGGACAGATGCTGATCCCAGACTGAGAGATATAAGGAGCAGAACTAAATCCATCCTGCACCCTGATGCACCTTCACTCTGGTTAACCCACAAACTGGGGAGGAAGAAAAGTAACTATTAGACACTGCAAGCCACTGAGATATTGTGGGTGTTAGTTGCTCATTATTTTAACAGCTAACAAAGTCCTCTTGTTATCATCTATAAATCTAATCACATGACGTTTTTCTCTTTAGATATAGAAATAGGGTCAATTATAGGAATGAATTTACTTATATTGAAGCACCATTGTCTTAGAATAAACCTCCCTTGGTCATGATGGATTCTTTGACCTTGCTTTTGCATTCTGTTTGCTGGTATTTTATTTAAGAGTTTTCCAATGCTAGTCATGAATGAGTTGCTCTATAGTTGTGTGTGTGTGTGTGAGTGCATGCAATTTCTTTTCAGAATTAGGTGTCAAAATGATAAAAGTTGAATAAAAATCATTTGAGACATGTTTTTTTTTTAAATTTTATGCTATACTACAATTTGAGTGGCTGTGGGACTTTGAGGGTTTGATGGAAATCTCCTGTCACATCATTTGCACCTAGTTTTTTATAGTTAGTTCTTTCGTAACTTTTTCTCTTTCCTCAACAGAAATTTGTATGTTTATTTCTATACATTCTAGGATTGATTTGGGCATAAAGATGACTCCTGACTTATGATGGTTTGACTTAAGATTTTTCAACATTATAACAGTGTAAGAATTATACACATTCAGTAGCACCCACACTTTGACTTCCCATGGTGATGATAATCTCTCATGAGCAGTGTAGTGACAGTAGGTCACAGTAAGACTCATCCATGTGATCAGGAGGGAAAACAAAGCTGTAAGTGAATTGTGTGGCTCAGCTGTGATGTTTGGAATTTGGTTCACTGAATGCATTTTTGACTTATAAAATTTCAAACTTACACTGGCCTCATCTGGGTGTAACTCCATTAAAATTCAAGGGACATTTGTGTTGTTTTTTCCAAGAAACTAATCCACATCATCCAGCTTTTCCATTTGATTTGGATACAGCTGTGCCAAGTAGTCTCCTTTGATTTTTGAGGTATTCTTAGTTTCATTGGTTATCTCCGTATTTTTATTTCTCATTTGTGTCTTCTACCTTTTTTCTTTATCAGGTTAGCTAGTGGTTTATGTATTTTGTTGATTTTTATCCCAAATTACTAGCATTTTATTTCATTTCTACTTTTTTCCTGTTCTCTACCTTGTTGCTTTTATTTCTAGTTTTATTATTTCCCTTCCTTTGCTTTTTTTTTTGTGGTTTTTTTCTAATTTTTAAGACCAGAGCTCAATTCACTTTTTTTTTTTTTTAAGAGAGAGAGGGACAGTGAGAGAAAGAGAGAATCAATTTTATTTGTTTTAATGTGGCTTTCATTGCTCCAACACTTCGTTGTATATGTGATGCTGGGGTTCTAACCCGCATCCATGTGCATGCCAGGCAAGCGCCTTAACTGCTGAACTTCTGCTCTAGCCCAATTCACTTATTTTTATGTTTTTGTTGTTGTAAGAATGTAAAGCTATCAGATTTCCTGTGAATATTGTTTTAACTGTATTCCACTGGGTTTTTTCTTCAACATCTTTTTTATTTGTTTATTTGTTTGTTTGTTTGATACTCATGATTGAACTACCCAGGGCTGCTTAACCACTGAGCCACATTTCTAGCCCTTTTTATTTTTTATTTTGAGACAGGCCCTCACTAAGTTACTTAGGGCTCCACTAAGTTGCTGAGACTGGTCTTGGACTTGTGATCCTGCTGTCTCAGCCTCCCAAGTTGCTGGGACTACAGGCATGAGCCACACAATGTTTGTTTTATAAATATTCCACAATTTTAATTTTTTGTCTTTTTTCCGCAAGAGAAAATAGACAATTTAAAAAATTTCTAAGTAGAATATCTAGTTTGAGAAAGAGCAGAGCAAGATATGGAATTGAAGAAGCTTGCTCTACTCAGTCTTCCAGAATTTTAGTTTTGAATGAAAATGAGAATTCTGATTATACCTGAAGCAGCATTTAAAGGTTTTCTGTTACAAAGGGACCACTTCTTTCTTATCCAAGAGTGATCAGAATGGCTGTAAGACCTGTGCAAGTTCTCATCAAGGGTACAAAAGCAAAAAGATTACTGCAGAGCAAATTAATGAGTTGTGATAAGAGAAAATAAAATGGATTTTTGATTGCTTCCGGGCTTTTGTTAGATTTTGTCTGGAGGTGTTATAGCTGAGTATCATCTCCCACTTGACCCTTGTTTCTTTGGCTAGAAGCTTACGCTCAGCCAGAAACTGTTCGGTGGATCCTGTGGCTAATCCCAGATAGCTCTCCACCAAGTCCAGCACATCCATTAAAATGGTTACAAGCTACTAATTCCAAGACAACCATGGGAAACCAAATAAGCAAGTGACAACACCAAACTCTCATTACATTCCAGATACAAGATTTATTCACACCAACAAAAATAATCACAACAAAATATACACTAATTTAAAAAACAAAAGATTATAGTGACATAACATGTTATACTCTCTTTTAGTGTGCATAAGTATTTTTTGCTTCTATATACCTTTCTATTCATAAAAGAATAACAAATATTAAAATGCAGTGATAGTTTGCATTTCTTCTATGGAAAGGATGTAGACAACATGCTGAACTTTTAGGTTACAAGGGTGTTACCATGGCAAAGCAACAATCTAATAATCAAGAACATTATCTATTTCCAGATCCACATACATACACATTTGCCCACTAAACTGAGAAATAAGCATTTCATATTGCCTCGCAACCCTCTCTAACGTATTTTTTTCTTTTGATTAAAAGTAAATTTTAAAATTGCATATGTGTTTTCTCTTTAATTGACCTCAGAAGATGCACTCTCTATTTCATGAGAAATACGAAATTTCAGGTGTTTATCTTCTTCCTCGCTCTTAGGGTCTAGGACTAGCTTGTCTTCATGGCTTTGGAATTCCTGACTGACTTTGGAACTTTCCTGACTGTCAGTCACATCAGAAGGCTCACTGCTGGCATCCCTCTTGTATTCCCTGGACTGCTCAAGGCTGTGGGTTTCCACACTCTGGACATCCAGCTGGCTGGTTTCTCCGCTGTCCTTCCCATGGCTGTCCCAATCAGAGGGCACTTTCAGGTGATGGACAACAGGGATGGCCTTCTGAGGGGCATTCAGCTCCACGCTTTCAATGTGTGAGGAGAGGTCCTCATCTGTAGCATCCGGAAACTGCACAGAAAGAAACAGAACAAAAAGAATTACATGAACAGTCAAGGATGGGAACATTGTGATTCTTTTTTAGCTTTATAAAGTTTAAGCCAAATTATACTGAATATTGTCTAAGTTTGACTGAAGGAAAAAATAATTCTAACATGTTGCTTTGTACTTTACTAATCCCTTTCACATAAGTCATCTCCTTGAGTTTATAGGTACTTCATTTCCTATATAATGAAACAAATAAGATAGTCTCATTATCTCCAATTTGCATAAAAGAAAGTAAATTGGGAGTTAAATTGTGAAATGAAAAGTAAATGGCAAGGCTAGGTCAAATCTGGATGCTTGGCCCTTGGGTCCAATACAATTTATGACACTACAATTCCTCTCGGGTAATTATTGTTTTCTAAGGTCTTTTTTTTTTTTAAATCTAAAAAAGTAACAATAACAAATGCTTTAGAGACAGAATTTGGATGAATAAAATTGTATTTAAGAGGCAAAATTAGTTATGTGGACTTAAAGAAAGACCACCAAGTGAAAAAAGTTTTGTATTGAATGATCACAAAGTAGATATTAATGACTGCTTGCTTGCTTACTTAATGATGGGATGAATATGCAGACTCTGGTTTCCTAGAACTGAGCTCTCTCCATTACCATTGGATACGTCTATTAAGTGATTTACCTGGACTTCAGAAATGTAGAACTTCTTAGACTTTGACCTCAGTGCATAACCCACACTGTCACCTCGGCCGTCATATGTTTCCACCGTGGGCACAATCTGAGTGAAAATTGGGGTGTCTGGACCATCAGTGGGAGACTCAGTGACCACTTCGTCAGATTCATCAGAATGGTGAGAATCATCAGGATGATCATCGTCGTCAGAGTCATCCGAGTCAGTCGTGTCCTGGCTGTCCTCATGGTCGTCATCATCCACATCGTCCATGTGGTCATGGCTTTCATTGGACTTACTTGGGAGGGTCTACAAATCAAGATGATCCACCAAATTAGTGCCTTGTCTTTTATATTACATTAGTCTATATCTTTTATTTAGTTTCAGGATCTTTGCAATTATAATATACTCCATGACTTTCAGAAGCTAAAGAGAGTATCTTCCAATGTCTCTTCCAACGTCAGGGATAAATGAAGTAATATTTTAAGGTACTTTTCTTGCTTTTCAGTAAAAAATAATTTTCAAAGATATTTCAAGTCAAATATGTGATTATAACATTCATATTCATAACATTTTGTCTCTATGCATATTAGATATTATTTAGTTTATAAAGTCAATGATATAATAGACATATAATCTTGAGGTTGATTTTCTTATTTTAAATGAAAATTCTGAAGATATCACCCATATTTTAATGTGTATACCAACACCTATAACCACCTCCCTATCATCAATTAAAAGGCAACTCTGTTATGCATATGTGTATAAAACACAGCTCATATCTGTCCATTAAATTAACCAGTTAAATATCTATTGTACTTCTAATCAGCATATATAATGGGTCATTCATCTAACTTCCCTTGTTAGAGATTTTTAGCATATACAAATGGAATCTTAATGGAAAATAAATGTATCTATCAGATAGTAGATAAAATATCTTTGAAATACCTTAAATAAATGGCAAGAAGTTTAAAGTTTCAATTAACAGGCATTAGTAAACATTTCCTGCAATTCTACACTTATTTCAAGAAACCTGTATTTCTGAAATTTAATGAATACAGGTTATTTTTCTGAGAAAGTTTTAAACTGGTGATTTACTAGAAAACATGCTATTGAATTTTCATCAAAGAGAAGCCAGGCAAGAGCTTCTTCCATGTCTCAAGTGACAGGTCTCTGATCAAAGTGAGAACTTACCTCTTGTTTAAAGTCATCAGTTTCTTCAGAAGACACAGCATTCTGAAAGAGCAATATGCACACATTAATGTATATCATATAAGCTCAGTTTGTTTATTCCGAAGTTAGCTTGTTCAGTCCAGAGTTCTTCTTATTTTTTTAGCATCATTGGTGAATGACTTAAAATAGAAAAACCTAACATGACAGATCAATTGGTGTCCCAAGCAGGCATTTTCCAACAGGTTGGAAGGATCCATTTAACCAGCCTAAATGAACTGTGTGGTAGCTGTCTATCACTGTTGTTTTAGTTTTAAGAAATTATAAATACCTGTGGTGCTAGGAGATTCTGCTTCTGGGATGGATCAGGCTTTAGCCATGTGGCCACAGAATCAGGGTATTTGTTGTAAAGCTATAAAAAAATGTGCATATTTGTCAGTATTTTAAAAAAATAAAAAGAAGCACAAGGCACAGGGATCTCCAAATAATAAAAAAAAAACAACTATACTAATCCTGATGGATAAATATAATATGCATTCTCATCAGAACTCCAGGTACCCATTTTATAATATACTCTTACTTGTAGATTCACTTATTTAACTCAATAGCACTTACTATGGGCCAAGCATTCTTTCAAAGTGCTTTACAAATATTAATTCATTTGATCCCCTCAATCCCCTGTGAGATATTTACCACTACTTCCTCATCTGACAGATAAGGAAACTCAGTCACAATGTTCTTAATTAATAATAAGTAGCGGACGCAGGGTTCAAATCCAGGCTCACTGGCCCTCAATGCTGATATTAATACTACACTTTCCTATTCTGTCTTTTCTGGATGAACTTTTCTCTCAAATAAAACCTCCCTAGAGCAGAGGTGGCCTTAATTACCATTTATCTTCATTTTTCTTTTCTCTTTGGAACAAAAACAAACTTTCTAAGGCAGTGCTGTCTCACATGGTATCTTTAGCCACCTGTGGTTATTAAAATCTAAGTTAATTAATATTTTACAATATTTTGAAAATTCACTTTCTCAGTTGCACGAGCCACATTCTGAATAGCCACGTGTGTCTAGTGGCCATCTTATGGGGCAGTGAGAAATATAACATAAATCTCATTGCATAGAAGTTCTATTGCTCAAAGGTGACAAAGATATAAGTGGAATGAAATTTTCTTTAGTCAAATTAATCTACCTAAAAAGTGATGATAGACTCATGCAGAGGAGTGGAAATTGTTCTGAATAAGTGTCATCTGACAGGGTGTACTGACAGGCCCAATCGCTGCACAACCCTGCCATTTGAAAATGGGAACCCGGGGGTGCCACACAGTCCCTTCCACAGCCACCTAAGGGGGAGATGAGCAGGGAAGTAACTAGGCAGTAGCACTTAGGATTACTGTCATGGCTGGCTCTAAACAGAGCAGCTTCATATTGAGCTTCTCTGAAAGATATTGCTGAAAGTGGAGGTTGCTTGCCTTAAAAAAATTTATGAGGCAAAAACTACTGGACAATGAGTTCAAATTTTTCATATATATATATGTATACGTATATATGTATATATATATATATATATATATATATATATATATATATATTCCTTGAAGGTATATGTGATACAGACTCAGACAGACTGTATTTATAAGTTAAATTTATAATTTAAAAAGTAAAATGAAGAAAATGTAAATGAAATGATCAGGCTAAAAACATTCAGAGACTGGGCGCAGAGGCATATGCCTACAATCCCAGCAATTCTGGAGGATGAGGCTGTAGAATGGTAAGTTCAAGACCAGCCTCAGTAACTTAGAGCCTCAGAAATTTAGTGAGAGCCACAGCAACTTAGCAAGACCCTGTCTCAAATAAATAAATATGATAAATATATTTATTTAATTTAATAAATATAAATGCAGGATAAATGAGTTTGTAGTTCAGGGGTAAAGCACCCCTGGGTTCCATCCCAAATAACAAAAAAATTAAATCAAAAACATTAGAAAAATTGAGTAATCCTCATACTCCAGGTAATCAATGATCATCTTCAGGGCTGTTTCCTTATAGATTTCCTTGTATTTCCTATGAAATCTAAACTTCTGGGACTCTGGTGGGCTGAACTTTGAGCTCTTCTCCTATCGCCCAAACACCATTTAATGACTTCAGGTTTCATGGCTTCTTGTGCCTTCTAAGAAGACATCTTGTCATATTTTATTCTATTTTAAAAGTATCGACCTTTGCCTCCAGTGTGGCCTCTGTCTTCTCTGGAAATGCTAGTTTTCTTGTTTGTTATTGTGAATCAACACCTGCATTCTCAAATCAATCAGAAAGCTGACACACCTACACACACCCACTCACATGCACACAGCCGATCACACACACAAAGAACACCTCTCTACTGTCTTCATTAAACAATCTAACTGCAATGACCCCAGGCAACTCTACACTGGCCTCTATTCTCTTCACTGGAATTGCACTCTGTGTGTCTTTTTGTCTAAAATTCTCGGGACAAGGCCCACTTGTTGTTGCACTGGCCCAGTTCCATCTATTATGGAGGGGCAGGTACGTCTGTGATGCTGGCCAAATAACTGTGATAAAACATTTGGTTTGGTCTTATGCTTGGTTAGAAAAATGTGATCTAAAGTCAGCTGATGAGTACAATAGATACAAGCAGCATAAATAGACCTCATCACAATGGGCTTCTTACAAATATCTTAGGCAATACTGTGAGCATTATAGACATACCAACAGTTCCGACCAATATCTGAGTGAACATAAACTCAGCATTTCAATGGATTGAGCAAAGGATGGAACTTTCTGTCTCTGCAACATCACATTGACTCATGGAAAAAAGTTCACAAAAATTCATAAAATTTCTTTTGTATAAGTGACAATGGCTCAGGGCATTATTTTATTATATGAGAACATTTAGCTTAATGAGAATGTATTTGTTAAAAACTATACTGTGCTTGGGTCTGGCTTAGAGCAGGCAGTCATTACTTACAAATTAATGAGCCTGAATATAAAGGTAAGTAAAATTGCAAAAATATGTTTGTAGCACCTCGAATAAAAGTTGCATAATTTAACTCCATGATGAACCTAAAGGATGCTTACCTGCTTTTCCTCAGAGCTGCCAGAATCAGCCTGTTTAACCTTTCAACAGAAGAGAGGAAAAGAAAGCAATGTGAATGTGTTCCTAGCACATTGGAAACGCAAGATTTATTTGTTCTCAAGAATTTTAAGATTCAGCTGTACTCACTGGGAAGGAGTAGGCGATGCCGAAAAGGCAAAAGCAGATCACTGCAAGCCTCATGGCAGTGACTTTTCCTGGAAAACAATTTGTAAGGAACATCCTCATAGGTTAAAACACGTTTTTTAGGCTGCCGAATTACAAAATACAACAAATAAAATATGTTCTATGGAATCTTTTTATTGTTTATAAAATTTTTATTTTTAATAGTATAATCCTTTCTTTTGCAGTTAATAGTTATACTGCCACCTCTTCTCCCCATCTCTCATTAGCAAGGGAGAGAGAAATTTTACAACTCTACATTTGTTCAAACTTTTCAATTTAGAGTTTTAGGGACTATACCATAATTAGCTGATACGTCCAGCTATCTAAATCTCAGATCAACATAATTAATAAATAAAATATTAAACTTGGGGAAATATGGAACACAAACACAAAATAAAACAAAGAAAAATAAAACTATGAAAGAAATTTGCTTTCTTCATTTTTCCAACATGTATTTCAAATGTGGATTCTAATTATTAAGCTGATACTTAGTTGAAATGAGCTATCTTTGAAGTTATGTAAATAAGGTATTTTAGAAATATGAGATGAGAAAGGAAGCATTGAAAACAGATAACAGATTTTCTACTTGTGATACCGAGACTATAGTGTCATACAGTTATGTTGTTGAAAATTTTAACAAGCAAAAGCAAGATATTCAGAAAGGATTTTATTTTTCCTTAAAAATGAAATAATTTTTAAAATAGTTTTATCAATAGCTTACATTAGGATGAAAGGTTCTTTTCATTGCCTCCATGATCATCTAGTCACTTGATGTAGCTACACTCATTCCAAAGGGACATAGAATTTTATCTTCTGAACTGAAGCAGTAGTTTCGCTTCCTTTGAGAACTCAGTGGAAGTATTTTTAGGTTTTACGTATGATTGGCTGTCAAAATACCTGGAAACCTTTGATCCAGGAGACCTGAAATATATCTGACCTGCTTATTCAAAAGACTAGAACAATTCAAGTCTGACTAATAGCATTACAGTTAAAACTGTTTTCTTTACAACTTGGACTTCCCCATGAAATTGAGCAGAACGCGAAGCACCACACAGTAGACAGCTGCAGGCTTACCTTGGCTGGTGTCTGGCAGAGAAGGCTGCAACTGATCTGAGCATCCAGTGCCAGATGATGCTGTGCTCTCTGCCTCCTCTTCCTGCTGCTGACAACCCAGACCTCCCAGAATTTAAATGCTGCTCCAGAAGTTCACCAGCTCGAGAAGGCGGAGAGATGTGTCATGAGGCTTTTGCCACTGACCAGCCCACCTGCTCCCACACTTCCCCCTCTGGTTTTGTGGTTGAGAAAACACACACACACACACACACACACACACACCACATCTACTGTTAAAACATTACTTATGTACAATATCATTAACTAGCTTCTTCATTTATTGAATTGGCTCTCAGCCTCCTGGAAAAGAATTTAAGGGTTTCAAAAGGGAAGAGTAAATAGTTCTTAAGAAGATTTTACTTACAGCTTCTTCAGTAGTAGAAAAAATATTAATGTAAATCAACCCTAAATGAAATGAAATAGAATGGATTTTACTTTTGGTTTAAGTTACAGATGAGGGTTATATCTGTAAGCATATTTGCCTCTATCATTATAATTATTGAAGATTAGAAGGCAACTGTTTAGGCAAATAGTGCGGAAACAACCCTCTCTCCTTTACCACCCATTAGCTCAGTTCTGTGATTTGATTCTGTAGCAGTTTGTCATTAGAAAATTGGCGTTAGCGACATTGAAATTCCTGTTCCGGTCCATTAACCTGGACTTTAGTGACCTTTCAAAGACAGGAATCTTTGTTGCACTGAGTTGGTTGGAGGTGAGGAATCTGATAACTATGTAACTATATAAAACAGAAGAAGGGGAATTTCCATTGGATGTTCCAGAAGCAAAGCTGTTTCTGACTGAGAGCAGGATGCCTGCTGGAGAGTGAAGCTTCAGGAGTCAGATTATGACTTTCAATCCCACTCAGTCACCAATGACCTGTGCAGCCTTGGGCAAATACCTTACCTTACCTAGGCTTGGTTCTTCCCCTATAAAATGCAAATGCTATTACCTAGCTCACAGGATTGTTGAAAAGTTTATGTGAATTAAAATATGTAAAACTAACAAACTTGGCACACACACTAGATGCAAAGTCCCTGCATATTTTAAGGACTGCGAGTGAGTTGAATATTAAAGACATTTTTAGCTGGAGGGGGTCTTCATGATATGTAATGTCTTTAAATGGAATAGGTGATCAGGATGAGCACTGATGTAAACAAATTAAACTGTGTATCATTAAAGAGTAATTTTTACACTTCCAAAGGACCAAATTATATTTCTTTTCCTAGTTATTTTCCCTAGAAAGTTGGCTACTTAATAAGAAAAAAAATGAATGACTATATTTAAAAACTTTCTTGAGTATTTAAAAGGTGTTGGAGAGAGAAATTTTTTTTTAGTGAAGTCTGAATATTGTAGTAGAATTCAGTGGTAGCAGAGTTCTGGACCCATTTTCAATATTTTATTGTGAGATTATTAATCTCTTCATTTTCTTTTCTCAGTTGTGAAATGGAGATCACACTACTATTAACCTTACATCTCCATTGTAAGATCTATTTGTGAATTAAAATAAAAAATAAATGGTTCTTATAC
The DNA here is from genome assembly GCA_004027875.1 of Aplodontia rufa. NCBI lineage: Eukaryota > Metazoa > Chordata > Mammalia > Rodentia > Aplodontiidae > Aplodontia > Aplodontia rufa. Next base: position 13,871 of record PVKS010007325.1, read on the forward strand.
TGTTTTAGTTCTGAGGTGTCCTATTTGCCAAATATTTCTTTTAATATGTAGATTACATAATTTCCTGCAGTTAGCAGTAGTAGTATAACTAATCCATAGATTTTATGAACATTTGGTGGAGGGAAATAGGTCTCTTTTGAGTTGGATCTGTTCCAAATGAATTGATATAATTGATTTGTAGGTTATTAGCACACATCTTAATAATTAAGATGGTACCTATCTCTACAAAATGTAAAGCACATGATATAGAGCTGAAAAATAACACTTTTTACTTTTCTTACTTTTGCTTTTAAACCTCCTCCCCTTTTAAATTACAGGAGCTTGTCATGTTTTCAATTTAGTGGAGGGAAGTCTGCAAATCCTAAAATCAACACGATTTCCACAGATTTCACTGTAGTTTTCTCTGAAACCACAGCAATGATTCAATGTGAATTTAGAAAGTTATAGGAATAGATTTTGCTGGAGTCTAGCCATCCTGAGATGAACCATATGACCTTCACAGGAATATTCTTTCTGGTCATAGCTCAAAAGTACCACTTGATGGCAGCATTTCTGAAAAGGATTTCAGAACACATTCTAGTTCTAGAAATTTTCTTATTCCAGCAGTAATAGAGTATCCACGCATTTAATGGCAAAACTATAACACAGTGCTGGAATTCCCCATTTCTTGGAATTCCAGGTGAGGAAACATTTCTCAACAATGACTCACTATGCAACCAGGGACAAAGACCAAGAGAAACAAATCATTCTTGTTCTGTTCTGTTGATGCCCACAGCAATCCCAGGTTGACACTATTGTCCCCTTTCCCCATGTGAATTCATAATTAAAGAGGGTGTCAGTGTCTGGGACGAGTCAGACTTGAGAAGATAAAGTGGTTTGTAATGGGAGGCAATTCTGCAACATGTGGAATGGATAGTCTGTCATTCTAACTTTTGAAGAGGCTCATATTTCTTGCATTTTGTACTGAAATATGCTGCTAACATTTTTCCTTAGTATGATTTTTCAATTGTAAAAACAATTAACATGCTAAACAGCATAAAACAGAGGTGTGACCAGTTGTATTTCCAGTTTCCATTTTTGATTAGGCAAATGGTTGGTTGTCAGAATCAAAAGGTCAGAAAGCCCAAATTCTTGTGTATGGAAGGGAAAGCACTTAAAAACTAGAATTAAATCACTTTTAAACTGGAATGGAGTCATTTGTTATCTTAAAATATAGGCACTATAAGAAGACTCATGGAAACACATAAAATATTATTTTTCCATGAATTTCATGAAAATGTCCATATCATAGGAAAATTTAGTGTCAAAATGTCATTTAAATTGGTGGAAAATGCTATTTAATTTACTTCTAGTTTATCTGGACATTTCTAATTACATTCTTTTTAGTAAGGTATAGCTATTTCGACTTTTTTCATTCTATAAATAAATATTTCTCCCCGAGTCAAGGTTCAGATATGACTCTGATTATCTTGGTAACACCACCAATCTGTCATAAAGAAGTTGGAAATGAAAGCTAATCAGAATCCCAGTGTAATACTCATCATGTGTAGTCTAGGGAAGATGGCATTATTGACCAGAGGGAAGAAAGCGAGTGTAGATCAGAGAGCGGTGTTTTTAATTTCAGACATGCAATTAGAAGGTTTCAGAAATACAAAGAAGAATCATAATAAAACATTAATTTAATTGCTTGATAACTTAACAAAATTTAGCATCTGAAAAACAAATGGTCTAATGATCAGTAAACATTGATTTCAACTTAAAACAAATGAAAATAAAAGTTTACCTTTAGGCCCCCCAAAAATGTTGCAGAGTAAATAAGTGCTCAATGTCTTGATGATCACCCGTTCAGGTCTCCATCTATAATAATAAATTCTGAGCATACATTTTTTGCTTATGAATATAATGTGTAGGTACTGTGCTTGAATCCACAATACATCTCATGTATTGATATCTGTTATTTGCTAGTCCTCAAGAACATAGTACTTCTTTTCTTTTCTTTTTATGGTCATTGTTATGATTAGATATGAGGTATTCTCCACAAGTCCTGTGTTAATGAAAGAGATTAAATGACTAGATCATGAGAGCCATAACCTAATCAAACCATACTACTTTGAATGGAATAACTTGGTGAAGATATGCAGGCAGGTCATGGCTGAAGGAGGTGGGTCACTGAGGGTGTACCTGGAAAGGTTCATCTTCTCTTGGCCTTTTCCCCTCTCTCTTGTTTTATTTGTTTATATTTTTCTTGACTACCATGAGTGGAGCAACTTCCCTCCATCATGTTCTTTCTCTTATGATGTTTTGCCTCAACTTGGGCACAGAGCAATGCCCTTGGTCAATTGGGGACTAAACCTCTGAAACTGTTAGCTCAAAATAAACTTTTCATCCTCTAAGTTGTTCTTGACAGATATTTTTGTCACAGCTATGAAAATCTGACTTACAGAAAAATTGGTATTGAGAAGGCAGTTATTGCTGTCCCATACCTGGCCATGCTGTTCAGAGGCCTTTATAACTGGTTGGCAGAAGTATGAAAGTTTGGAGATGCAGGCTGAAGACTTAAAATGCTATAAGCAGGGCTTAATGGGCTATTATGGTGGTGGCTAAAAAGACCAGAATATCTACAGGAATGATAACAATAAAGATTGTGTTCAACAGGTTATATAGGGAAATGAGGACTGCTGGGAATTGAGCTAGAGGCCATTTGTGTTAAATTTTGGCAAAGAACTTGTTTACATTTTCCTGTGTCCTAAGACTTTGGTGTGAGACTGAATTTAAAAAGGATGAACTAATATAACTAGTAGAGGAAATTTCAAGGCAGCACTGCATTCAGGCAGAAGCATGGATATTGCTATCAGGTTTTACTCAGGGTTACTGTGAGATTAAGTAGCAGTAAACAGAGAAGAATAATTTTTAAACTTCCTATCTGGCCAGAAGAGTCCGTGTAAAACTGGGGCCAAGGAAGATATAATTGTTGAAGACACTAGAGTCACCAAAGAGATACTAAGTACTTTTCACAGAGAAACTAGAAAAGATGCCAGAGCTTCATACACTGCCCACTCAGGGGCATCCTGCAGGAATCAGAAAGACCATACCGTTGGAAATCAGCAAGATCACACCCATCATAGGCTCAATTGTTTAAAAATGAAAATTTATTTAAGAAGCAGTTGAGGCACCCTACTTACTTAGGAGGCCTAACAAGGTTTTCCACCCTTCTGAGCCACCTGAGCACTCAGAGGCCACTGCAGCCTTGGTTGAAGGAGGCCTGGCTGCTCTTTGAGATGGTAGCAGGTCTTGGTGTCATTTGTTCACATGGTGCTATTTGTGCAGGAATGTGGGATGCTAGGGTTAAGGATTCACGAAGGTTTCCATAAAGATTTCAAAGGAAGGCCTGGGAGACCAGGCAAAGCGTAGCAGGATCAGAATTCTGGCAGGATTCCCTTGATTGGGCAATGTGTGAAGCTGTGAAGGTAAAGCTGAAGCTTGAAGGGAGACTCCAGAAACTAAGAGATACCAGTAAAATGAACTGTCTGCAGAGGAAAGATGTTGGCTACTGAGACTTGGGCCAAGAAGAGGCCATGCATACTACAACAAGCAAGGCCAAAGGGGTGGGACTTCCCAAACCCTTTGGAGACAACATCTCATTACCTTGTGTCCCAGATGCCAGACATGGAGATATGGGGCTTGTTGGCCCAGCTGGATTTCAGTCTTTCATTGGTTCTTCTATGCCCTTACTCCTCCCGTGGAATGAGAACATTTACTCTGTGCCATTATTTCTTGTATATATGCTATTTGCTCTCGATCTTACAGAGGCTGATAGCAAAGAGTTTGCCTGGAGTCTCAGAAGAAATTTCGGACTTTGGTCAATGCTGGGACTGGTAAGACTACAGAGACTCTTGGAGATGAGATAAATGCATTTTGCATTGAAGGATGGGCATGTGCTTTGGGGGTCCCAGAGGTGGAATGTCCTGGTTTAGATGTGAAGTAACCTCCCACAGCTCCTGTGTTGATGTAGGAAGTGAAATGACTAGATTATGAGAGGTATAACATACTTCATCCATCCTCGTTTCAATGAAATAACCAGGTGGTAACCATAGGTAGTTGCGGCATGACTGGAACAGGTGGGTCACTGGGGGGGCATATCCTGTGGGGTGCATCTTCTATGCATCCAATTCCTCTCTACCTCCTGACTGACATGAGTGGAGCAGTTTTGCTCTACTACACTCTTCTGCCCTGATGTTCTGCCTCACCTTGGGCCCAGAACAATGGAGTTGACTAACCATGGACTAAGTCTCTGAAACTGTGAGCTCAAAATAAACTTTTCCTCCTTTATGTTGTTCTTGTAATATATTGTGGTCACAGTAATGAAAAGCTTATCAACACAGTGTAGATGGAGATGAAAATAGGACCTGATGTATGCACACACACTACCACTAAGCTACACTTCCATCCCCTAGTATTTCTTTATTAAAGTATTACTACTAACCTTGAAGGCATTCTAACACTCTTTAAATTATAAATTTTTTAAGTGGACTGGAATTGCTAATTTTTTTTCTTAAATGGCACAGTTCTTATCCTCATGGAGACCTCTTGTTAATGAAAAACAACTAAGAAACTTGAAACTTGCATAACCAGGGAGGCTAAAGGACTTTTGCAGAAAAATGGGAAGCATAGCCAGGTAAGGCATGTGGTAGAGGCCCTGTGACTACAGTGGAGTTGATGAGCAATATGGGATTGGGCTCAAACTGGAAGTCCCCCCTTCCACCCAACATCCATCACAGCCATATAGAATTCTATGCCTACCACAACCGGTGGAACAGGAGCCAGTAATCAAAAGGGTCTAAAGGAGATAAGAAGCTGCTGCAAAATTAAAACAGGAAATCTAGTACCTGTAGGACCTTGTTTGCACAAAAACAACATTCTGTGGCAATAAGAAATGATAAGCATTTTGCAGAATGTGTTTGAGGAGAGAAAGATTCTTCAAAATCAATATGTGAGAGTTCTTATAGAAGATATGATGTTTAAGTAACTTGTGGTAGAGAACCATTAAAAAACTGATGTGAAAAGGTGACCATTTTGATACAGAACAGAAAATGAAAATCAGAAGAAGTTCAAAACTAGATAATAAAAGAAGATAAATTGAATATTTTTCTTGCTACACTTGGCTGAGATTTGTTTGTTTGTTTGTTTTGCCAATTACTGTTAAGGAATAAATCACATTACTGTCCCAATCCTATGGCATAGTATTTTTCTTTTGAAATATATAATAAAATAATTAATAATTAAAATTTGATTCTTCTTTAATGTTCTCATTTCCTTTAATGTTTGAAAGTTCCATGATATGGCTACCCCACAGTAGTTGTCTTAAAATATATAATTTCTATGTAAGTCGAGTCATTCCTGATGATTATTTTTTGTTACTTTCATAAATCCCCAAATTAAATATCTCCAGATCCTATTACAAATATATCTTGGGTCCAATGGAGTATACCTGAGAATGTCTATTGAGAGTCCTGTGTCTAAAGACAACTAACCAGGTAAATGCTATTTCTTATACAACATGGAGTCCTCTGGAGTCTGGTATCCTCTGTCTCTTCAGTCTTATTTTTCACCAAATCCTTTCCTTGTACTCCCTAAAACAAGCATGCAAAACCCTTTGAGGTTGGCCAGCGTGCCACCCTAGTTCAAGTCTCCATGCTTTTGTTCATGCTGTGTGGTCCTCACATGTAGAATACGCCCCCAACTGCTTTGGACTTGTTTGCACATCTTTCCAGACTGAGTTCACATCAAGCATCAAAACACCCCCTATAAAGCCTTTTCTAACCTAAATAGATAGATACAGCACTCAGTCTTTTGCCTCTTGTATATCCTGCACTAGATCTAGCACAGCACCTAGGATACTTTTATTGTCTTGTATGCTTATCTCATTGTACCAAAAAGTAAGCTCCCTGCAGGGATGGGACTTATTCATTTTTGTGTCCTGAGTTTTTCTATAAGGCATTAAATACTTGGGGAAACAAGTGAATAAAAGAGCACTATTTTAAAAGTTCTTTGTTTTGTGAAAGCTGCTTGCTTATTTGCATTTAGTATCCACTCCAAGGAGCTGAAATTACTGTTGGGTTCTTAAAATGATGTATACATACATTTTTAAAATGCCGTTGCGGAATTCAAAGAGCCTGGGCTTTCTCCATCTGTACTCCCCTTTTCAATGGGGTCCTGATAAATACGTTCACCTGTCTGAGCCTTTGTTTCCTTGGTGAAGTTAAACTGGATTATTTTGTTTTTTAAAGAGAGAGAGAGGGACAGTGAGAGAGCGAGAGAGAAAGAGAGAATCAATTTAATTTAGTTTTTTTTAATCTGATTTTTGTTATTTGGACACTTAGTTGTGTACATGGTGCTGGTGTTTGAACCTGGGTCCTCGCTCATACCAAGCAAGTGCCATAACTGCTGATCCACCACTCCAACCCCAAACTATTATTTTTGAAGCTGGTTTCAGCTCTAAAATTCTGTAGTTTTATTGTTTTTATTTTAAGTACATGAGAAATAAGATACTGATATTACAACTGTAGGAACAAAAAAGTTGTAGAAGTATGGGTGGCATCCAGGGTGCAAAAAAATGTTCAAATTAACAAGAAAGAGATGATTTTTGACCAGTAGAAAAGTGAAGGTTAAACAGTTAAGATGTTTTAACTTAAATATCATGTGTGTTTCATTATCAGTTAATCACAGATAAGCTTTATAATAATTAATATAAATAAAGTCCTCTTTTTAAAAAAAGTCAAGGAAACTCCTTCCAATATATGACTTTAATAAGTCACTCCTTCATGTATGGTGAATTTTTATCCTTACCTACCACAATATAAATTTCCTGGAGGCCTTTTTGTCAGTATAAGTCATATTCTGTTACACTAAGAGTGGGAGACTGAGGAGAAACTGAAGAGGTTGGCTGTTTCTTTCCTGGAAAAAGCTTCCTGTGGTTTTAGGGGGCAATTTCATTGCCAAACAGGCCAGGCATACCAGGTTCATCCGTATTCTGTAGATGTTTTTAGATTTTCCTTTCCCACACTTACATTCCCTTCATTTCCAAGCATCTGTGGAGGTCGATAGTCTAAATAACCTTGTAATTTCACTTTATATCCATGAAATTGAGAGATATCCAGACCCACATTTGTGACCAAATTCTGCCGTCTCTTCATGCATTGTCACACTGAGCACAATTCCTAGTGCTTATTTTTTTCTTATAATTATTACAGCCTTGGAATATACATTTTCTGTGGTAACAAAGAACAAGCCCAAAATTTCTGCCTTTGTTTGTTAAGCTGAGAGATGTTCAAAATAATAAAAATGACAATAATAGCATTTGTATATTTTGTGGAACACCTACAATGATTTTAAAATATACATTGTGACTAATATTCCCAACAACCATGAGTTTGGTCTGAAGTTTTTCAGGCAATCATAATAGAAGCATTTACTGTGCCACTCATGTTTACCTAATTTTCTTCACTCCTCACGAAAACACTCAAGGGTATGTTTGCAGGGTCAGCCGACCCACAAGAGGAAGTGGTTAGTTCTACATCTTGGGTTAGGAAAGGCTTCTGAGAAAATGTGAGATGTAATGCAATTGAGGATTTGTCATGACACCCAAGCCAGATACATTTTGACAATATTAGACCTAATGTGTATCTTTACATTTTGTATAGTACAGGTGTTTCATAAAAACATTATTATTGCTATTATCAATCGTGTTTGATAAAAGTTTAATTTTTAAGCTATGAATCAAAATTATAAACATCCACCTTTGACTAAATTTTGTTGAAACAATAACCAAAAAACTCGAAGTAAGCAAACAACAAATGCTGCGAGTTACAATGGTATCAATGAGAGAAATATTGTAAAGAGTGAGTTATCTTTCTCTTACAAGTTCAAATCTATTAAAAATGTAAAGCTTTATTTTTCCATATATACCATGCACTCATCTAATGTCATGCTAGGGTCATGAGACATGCAATGTGAAAATATGACAATACATCTCTGTTTATCTCAAATTCTTGTGCATCACCAATTCAAAGCACAGTTTCCATGTATTCCAGTTGCAGACTGAAGTGCCTCCACAGGCCTTTTCCTCACCCTTTGACCAATTTGAGAAGACTCAATCATTTTTAAAGGGCAGAGCCCCAATGAGGTCACAGCTTGAGCTGTCTGCTGATCAGAGGCCATGTTATCAGGTATTATTTGAATGAGAAATATTCTTCTATTGCCTTAAAAACCAGATATATGTTACAATAGCAGATTTTGTCTACTGAAGGCAGTACTGTACACATAGTATTGGTCAATTCATATTATCTGTGTTCCGATCACTAGTTTCATGAAACCAAATTAAAACTAGGGTGTCATAATTTTATACGTATATATTACCAACTAATTTTTGCTTCCCCATTTCTACAATCCAAAATAAGTCCATGAGAGGTTACTAATATGTTAATTTGAAGTTGATTATTATATATAATTAGTATGTGTCACATTTAATTCCACAAGAACATGGTATGCAGCATCAGTAGATATGGTTAGTGATCCAAATAATGGATTTCACTTGATTCTGTTTTTGATTTTCCCTCTTTTACCAGAAGACAGATCTGCTTAGTATAAAGCGAATGGTGTTCAATAATGGGAAACAAAGACCTGACCTTTATATCACCTATACCATAAACTCAATTCAATATTTAAGTTAGCTTTCCTCTAATAGAGAGAGGATAAAGCTACATACCACTAAATATTAAATTGATATTTCAGTGGATACAAATTGCTCACAGAGCATCATTTGTTTTTATTTCTTAATTAGGCTATCTATATTTTGGATACCTTTGGTTTTTGGGTTTCCCAAGCAGCAGAAAGGGACAGGTAGAACTGAAATTCAATCAATCGATCTAGTCGTATTTGAAAACTTTAACGTTATGTTCTATTCAGGTTTTGAATGACTTGTGTTCACTTGTGTTTACAGATTAATTTTAGTCTCAGTTGCCTCTTACCAGATCAAATATTGTGTGGGTGGTAAATTCTAGGAAACCTGAAGAATTTTAAAACGGTTGCCATACTAATATGTGGATAGCCATAATTAGAGGAAACAGTAGGTTAAGTTAGAGGCTGTTTGTTGTTGGGAGCTAGAGTTTTGACCTTTTCCTGTATAATTCATTGATATTCCCTGACTCTTAGAGGTCTTTTGGTCTGCGGATCATAGCATGGCCAGGGAGTGAGCCAGAGTTCTCGGTGAAGCAGCAAAGACATTCCTGTGTGGCTTATCAACAGAGCTAGTACACCCACTTGTCTGGGCTGGGGAGGAAGTGGAGGCTGGGGTCAGAAAGGGGTCTTTTTCTTCTTTTAGACATTTCCAAATCATCTCAGACTGGGGTTTCAGCTTTATTTTTTTTTATGTGGAGTTGGTTCAGACACAAGTAAAATTATGGTGTCTTAACCTCTCAAGATTTCAAATTTATGGCTTTTTTCATCAACCTTAGTCTCTTAAGAATCCAGCTTACATCTTAAAGATAATAGCATTTTGAATTTAGAAAGAAAAAAGTGATAAATTTTCATTTAAATACTGTAATCCTTTACTGTTTGGTGTGTAAATATATGAAAAACTTTTTACATTCTTGTTTTTAAAAATAATAGAAATCATACATACAGCAAATCTGTTTCCCTAGATGTACTTTACTTTCACAGTATTTTTATCAATTTGAGCAACTTATTTGTTTCTTGGGGTCTTCTGTCCCATCCTGAGCTTTAACCTGGTGTGCAGGAAGACTAGGACCAGGAAACAAGTGGAACTTTTATCCCACTCTTCCAGGATAGACTGAACACACAACTACCTGTCTAGAGATCTTTCCATTAGAGGGTTTGAGTCTCTTCATAAAAATTCATGAAACATTAAACTGTATACTAAGTAGCTGAGGATTTTGAAAAAAATCAACAAATTATATATATTGTAATAAATATTGCACAAACATCTAAAATACTCAATTCTATATAGTGACTTATATATAATAATTTAGTTGCTTTGGGACATTATTTGGTATTAAATGCTTAAAATGCCATTATCAGTCGATATGATCTTAAAATATTCAGATATTAAAAAGTGATCATGGAGCTAGAGCGGTGCCTCGGTGATTGTAGCACTTGCCTGGCATCACAAATCGAACCCCAGCACCATGTACACAATGAAGTATTGGAGCAACAAAACCACATGAAAAACTAAATAAAATTGATTCTCTCTCTTTCTCTCACTCTCCCTCTCTCTGTAAAAAAAAAAAAAAAAGTGATCTTTGTTAAAAAAAAAAACAGAAACAAAAACGGATACCACTATTAAAAATAGCACATCCTAGTCTGTTACTATGATACTATGATACCTGAACTAGAATCTTCCAGGTGGAAGAAGGACAACAGCACATTAGATCATTGAGAAAAGACAGGGAAGTTCTTAACTTGGGGCTCCATTTTAACTCTAATATAACTCAAGCTCTGGAAAGGCAGAAAATCACAAAGAATGGAGATTAGAGCAAAAACTTTGGTTCAAGTATAAAAGGAGGTCCCCAGTGGTAGTTAATTCAGTGTGCTCAGAAAGCAGTACTCGACTTGTCATCAGGGTTTCTTCTTAGCATCTGGGTCTTTTTTAGTGTCTTTAATCTTATGAGCAAGTGCCAAACTGGGATATTTCAGCTTTATGCATCTTTTGTCTTTAGCTTTCTAAATCAGTCCTTGAGTCAGATCCATCCACAGCTTATTTTTGTGAAGAAAGTATATATTGGTGTCTTTTTTGTTTTATTTTACAAAAATAAAATTTTTAAATTAAAAGTTTTCTTAACTCATAGTTTTGGACGCTCAAGAGCTTGGTATCAAAAGTTTTATATAGATTTAATGCTATCCCTATAGAGATACCTATGTCGTTCTTTACTGACATAGAAAAAGCAATTCTCAAATTCATTTGGAACAATGAGAAACCTAGAACTGCCAAAACACTACTAAGCAAGAAAGATGAAACAGGGGGTTTTAACATACCATATCTAAAAACTATACTATAGAGCCGTAGTAACAAAGACAGAATGGTACTGGTATCAAGATAGGAAAGAAGACCAATGGAATGGAATAGAAGACCCTTAAACAAACCCTCAAATCTTTAAACATCTGATTTTTGACAAAGGGGGGCAAAATATTACGTGGAGGGTAGACAGCCTCTTCAACATAGTGTTGGAGAAACTGGACAGCCACTTGCAGAAAGTTGAAATTAGACCCATGTCTTTCTCCTTGAATGAGAATCAAATCAAACTGGATCAAGAAGCTAGGAATTAAACCAGCTACACTGCAACTTATGGAAGACAAATTAGGTCCAACACTTCAGCATTTGGGAATAGGCAAAGACTTTCTGAACAAGTCTCTTAAAGTGAAGGAAGTAAAGTCAAAAATCAGTGAATGGGATGCCATAAAGCTAAAAAGCTTTTGTACTGCCAAGGAAACAATCAAAAGAATCAAGAGGTTTCCTACGGAAATGGAGAGAATCATAGGCTATGATTCCTCTGACAGGGGCCTCATATCCAGAATCTACAAAATCCTCAAAAATCTCAACTACAAAAACACAAACAACCCAATTAATAAATGGGCCAAAGAGCTAAATAGAAACTTCTCAACAGAGGACATTGATCAAGCCAATGAATACATGAGAAAGTGCTCTAAATCACTAGTAATCAGAGAAATGCAACTGAAAACTACATTAAGATATCACCTCAAGACAGTCAGAATGGCAAAAAATGAGGAAAATAAACAATAATAGATGCTGGAGGGGTTGTGGAGAGATAGGCCCAGTAGCACACTGTTGGTGGAACTGCAGACTGGTACAGGCCCGGGAAAGCAGCGTGGAGAATCCTCAAAAAACTAGGGATGAAATAGGGGGATAGCTCCCTAGGATACTTGGAGGTTTAGGGAGGGGGATGAGGAGGGGGGAGAGTGTATGAAGAACTCATAGGAGACTGGAGAGTGGGAATATGGGGGAACCATCCCAGAATGGGTATCTCATTCCTTCACGAGATACCCATTTAACGCATGAGTTCTTCTGGGGGAAACTACAACAGGTGAACCCAAGGTGGTCATCCATGTTTTGGCATTACCCCTGGATAACAAAGTATACATACATTGGTGACAGTTGGTTTGATAATGTTTCCCCCTCAATTGTATCTCTATATACTTCTAATAAAATTTAAAAAAATTAAAAAAAAAAAACTAAGGATGAGCCCACCATACAATCCTGCTATTCCACTCCTGGGAATCTTTCCAGGGGATTTAGAATCAGCACATTATAGTGACACAGCAATATCTATGTTCATAGCAGCTCAATTTACTATTGCTAGATTGTGGAAACAACCCAGATGTCCCTCACTGGATGAATGGATCCAAAAACTATGGTACATATATACCATGGAATTTTACACAGCAATTAGAAACATTGATTTTGCAGCCTTTGAAGGTAAATGGATGGCTATGGAAGAAATTATGCTGAGTAAAATCAGCTTAACCCAGAGAATCAAGGGTTGAATGTCTCCACTCATCTGTAGAGGCTGGATCTAGGCCCTGGCCATTGAGAAAGCTGTTCTATTATCATGTGTCAAATCCAGATAAGTTGCAATGTTATACAACTTGATACTTTTTTAGAGATAGTGTGGGAAGGGGAAGGGAGGGATAAGGGTGAGTAATTGGGGGGGCACTCCTGGGGGTAAATCTAATATCCAGAATCTATACACATTTTATATTATTTTGTTAAAAACTTATATGGTTGTTCAAAAAAAATTTTCTCAATAAAAAAAAAGAGCTTGGTATCTGAGTTACAGTGAGGGCTCTCTTGGCTGTGACACATCATGGTCACAGCAAATAAGGATGGCAAATAAGGAAGTGGGGGGGGAGCAAGAAGTTGCACCTTCAACCAGGAATCCAGAGAGATACTGGGTCCCATAATCCCTTCTGAGGACATGCCCTTGATGACTTAAAGACCTCCCATTAGGCCCTATCTCTTAAAGGCCTACCACCTCAACATTGGCACACTGGGACCAAGCTTCTAACACATGGACAAAGTCTAAATCATAGCCTACTTTTATCAGACCATGGCTACATCTTCCAATTACACATTGTCTTTGACTCTTAGTGCTACAGCAGTGGAACTGAGAGGTCACAGCAGACACCATATGGCATGAAAAGCCTAAAATATTTAGTAAGTGGCCTTCAAGAAAAAATTGGCTTATTTTGTTCTAGGTGAAATGTCTTCCTTATTTTAATCTGTTCTTGAACTCAAGTATATAAGTCAGATCTTCACGTTCGTATGACCTGGTAAGTTCCAGGTACCTCAAGTCATTCTTGAAGTGTTACAGACAGTATTCCAAGTGATATGTTGGATGCACAGGTCTAACTTTGAACCACGTGAACCATGCTTTGTGTTTTGTTTGCATTCCTCCTGATAAGGCCTTGTATAATAATCCGCATAGGACACTAATTTAAAAGCATTAGGGATGAGTATTTAATGATCTTTGGATCTCTTTCTGGCCATAAGCAATTGAACATATACAAAATCTTGTTAATACACTTGAAATTTCTAGCAGGTCTCAATAACCGTACTTAAATATGACATGTAACTCAGTCTGACACTTATCTGTCATGGTTTCTTCCTCTTACAGTTCCCTATGAAATAATCCTTTGTCTCTGTTTTTCACACTTTCACTAACTCAAAGATCTCCCTGTCACTTGTAAATTTTGAAATTTTAATATAAATAATAATATCAATACCTTTATCATATAATGTCCTCTCAACATTTAAAGTGCTTTCAGATCAACTATCTGAATTAAAGTTTATAACTATTTCTGCTTGAAAAAGGATCTGATTGATTAGAGACAGGATGGGATAGATACTTAATTTTCACAAAAATAAATTTTATATGATTTAATTTGTATATTGTATATACATTAGTTATCTATTACTGAGTATCAAATTACCTCAAGCTTAGAGGCTTAAAACACACACATACACATATATCATCTCAGTTTCTGTGGGTCATGAATGTAGGCATGGATGCTCTGTATCAAAATGTCTCACAAAGCTGGTGTTTAACTGCCACCCCTGTGGAATGACTGCTTCCAAGTTTGCAAGATTGGCAGCAGAATTCAATTCTTTCAGGATATTGGATTGATGGCTTCAGTTCCTAGCTATATGTTGGCTAGAGTCCTTTCTTTCCCAACAGGAAAGCACACTTCATCCAAGTGTACAAGCCAAAACGGGGAGTCTGACAGCAATTTAGAAGGTAAAAATTTTATATAAACTAATCATGGAAGTATTATTCCATCACCTTTGCCATAGTTCCTTAGAAGAAGTTGTCAGGCCACCCCATACTCAAGGGGAGGGAATCACACAAGTGCATAAATATCAAAAATTGGAGATCATAGGGGCTGTATTAGAGTCAGCCTAACACTAAATGTATGTATTATTTAGTAAAATTAAATAAAAATGCTTTTAGACATCCAAGACTTTAAATGAAGATTCAAGTCTCAATGCAATATGTGAAATATGGGATCTGACCTCATGAAGGGGATTATGTGTCTAAATAAAAGGGGAGAGAGTGTGTGTGTAGAGATCTGTTATGGAGGGAAATATTGAAGAGTCAGGAGACTGGGATGTGGGTGATGTGAGGATGATTCTGGATTAGGATCAGGGGCATATTATATCATTACTACATATGAATTTATGATTGCACAACAATACAACTCCTCTGTAAAATTTTTAAAAAAGAAAAGAAGGGGAACCTGTTGGAGGGAGTTTGCTTCTTGTTTGTCCTTCTGCCTTCCACCATGTGTGCCTTTCTCTCCTCCAGAGGACACAGCCAGAAGATACCATCTTGGAAACAGCATAGCTCTCACCAGATATGAACCTGCTGGTGTCTTGATCTTAGACTTTCTATCCTCCAGATTGTAAGAAAATAAAATTTGTGACCTTTATGAAATACTCAATTTCCTTTTCATATAGCAGTACAAATGGGTTAAGACAGTAGGGCTGTCATATTTAGAAAATAAAAATATAAGGTGTCTAGTTAAATATGAATTTAAGATATATAATGAACAATGCTTTAATATAAGTGTGTCTTCAATATACAGATGATTTTATGCAAACAGTATTTGGGACATACTTATACTATAAAATTGTTTGTTATTTATTTGAAATCTACATTTAGCAGGTGTCCTTACCCTATCTGATAAAATAAGTGCAGGTTTTTTGAGCAAGAGGATTATACAATGAAATGAAAATTAAAGATTTTCAGTCCCTACTTTATTAGTTTATATAAAGATCCTCATTCTCAACTTTCCAATCCAAGGACTAACTCATTAAAAATATTTATGAATCCCTGTTTGGTGTGAGGCACTATGCCACATGGTGGAGATGCAAAATCAAAAAGCCCCAGCCTCACATTCAAGAAATTATTATTTGTTAGCTCTCATTTTAGGAGATGTTTTTTGGGGGGATTAAACATAAAAAAAGGCTAAGTCTGACACAAACGGATGAGATAGTTGGGACTATTTCTCAGCTCCCAAATTTTGTGTGTGATTTTTTTTCTTGTGTGTGTGTGTGGGGGGGATGTTTATAAACACATATTCAGTTTTAAAAATAACAAAATATAATGAGTGCTTAAGATATTAATATTTTTAAAAATTGAGAAATTAAAAGGATGCTTGAGTTTGAGCATTGCCTTTTTTGAGTCCTTATAATCTTTTCTATTATTCTGAAATAGTCACTGAAATATATCTGTGGAGGTATAAAGAAACAAGATAATTTGGTAGAATGTGATTTACTAGTATAACTTTGCCAAATTTGGTTTTATGATTATATTCTAGGAAAGCTGAAAAATAAAACTCAATAAGGAAACAGCCTGCAACTAAATTTCAATAAGTGCTACAGATATTGAAGCATTTGTGTCAAGGTTCTTTGCATATTGGTATATTAGATTTTCATTAGCAGTTTTAAACATGTTATTCATTGAAACTTATCCCCATGATGTGCCATCATTGTATGACTGACCAGCTACTGCATGAGTTCTAAAATTCCTGATTTTTAGATGGAGTAACAACTGTGTGATAAGGAAAGAATGACTAAGTGAAGCCACAGAAAACGGAAGAGAGAATGAGATCCAGCCCTTGCATCTTCCTTGTTGACTCTGGATCACCTCATGGGCTGGATTTCCAACCTTCCGTGCCATCTTGCTTTGGGTTAATTTCAATGATTGGTATTGACAAGTAATAAGTGGGCAGGAAGAAAGGAAAAACCAAGGTATTTTTTCCTTCCCTCTCCGTGCATCTATTATCATCTCTTAACCAGGCCTGTACCTTTCTCATGGCTCCAGCTTTCACTCAGTGTCCCCAGCCCTTGGGTTCCATTACTATTCTCTTTCCCTCTGTTGGTTTAGAGACGATAGTGGTCCCCTATGCTGTTGCTCACTAAGCCTATTTGGTGTCTCAGATCTTTCAATTCCCATAGCGTCAATAGCCTGTGTTAGACTCTTTCTGTCCTGTGTACTTTTTTTTTTTTAATATACTGGACATTGAACGCCGAAGGCACTTCACCACTGAGCCACATCCCCAGCCCTTTTTCTAATTTTATTTTGAGATAGGATCTCACCAAGTTACTGAGGGTGTTGGTATGTTGATGAAACTGGGCTCAAACTTGACAATCGTCCTGCTTTAGCCTCTCAAGTCACTGGTATAACAGGCATCTGCCACCATTCCCACCCTTTTGTATGTACTTAAAATGATTCCTGATTTCCTAGTTCAACTTTGATTGATACAGTGAGCACAGGAATTTTTAGGAGAATATTAAGAAATCAAGGATTCATATTCCTCTCTTTGACATTCTTTTCAAGGAATTTCAAATGAACCAATTGACAATTGTTCCTTTAGTGGTGGTGCTTTCTCCATATCTAGGACCAGAGACTATGCAATGTTTCCAGAATCCTAGGAGTATTTGGCTCATGGAAAGTGATCCTGAAACACCAACCTTTTCTTCATTTTCCCAGTGAACACAGAAAATTGGCTTTTTTATGAGGGGAAATTGTTATCATTTTTAGATCAACAATTCTTAAAATAAATGTGTAAAGAAAGAGAAAATTTAAAAAGATACAAGGAAATGGAGGAAAATGAACAGAATGAAAAGGGAAGGAACACAGGAATAAAATGTAGATTCAGATAATATAACTGTATTCTTTGAGAGGAACAGTAGTTTTGATTAAAGGGAAACAAAGGATCTATCTTCTCAGAAACATTGCTTATAACCCAGAGGTTCAGTAATACAGTTCATAAATTTGCATAACTTCATAAATCATTAATAAATATAGGAAATGGTGATTGCTATGTATCTTGAAAATGTTAATAGTCACAACTTTTAGTGAACTCTTGCTTGCAAACAAAAGAGAGGAAATATTTTCTGGTGAAAAAAGTGAGCATGACAGATAGCGGCAATAGCACAAGCATGATGGATGGGAAGAGTCAGTCACGCGGCCTTGGGTTAGGAGGGTGTAAAATATAGCACTCCAGGATATTTACTTATGACTGTGTCTCCTGAGACCTTGTTGGATGATTTTTTTAGGCAAGGTCAAACCTTGAATCCAAATTTGCATAAGTCATTGCTTTCCGCATCAAATGCAAAGTGGACAAGTCTTTTCTTAAATGTCTCAAGACATTACTTCCACAGTACAGCAGTTTCTCCAAACCCTTAGGTTCTGTAGCCATGGTTTCATCCAACTGTGGACTGAATATGTTTGGAAAAAAAATGAGTCTGTAAGTGTTCAGTATTTGTATTGTATTAGGTATAATAAGTAACCTAGTGATAATTTAAAGTTTATGGAAGGATGTGCTAGGTTATACACAAATTCTGTGTTCTTTTGAACATTCATAAAATTTGTTATCCAGATGCAGTCCTGGGGCCAATACTGATGGATACCAAGGGAGGACCGTTTAACATTGCTTTTAGGAAGAAAGGCTTTGATATTAGGATGCCCCAGTCCAAATGCTATATTTGTTCCTTCCTAACAGAGGTGCCTTAAACTTAACTGTTACTTAACTGCTTTGTACCTCTATTGTAAAATAGGGACGGCAATAACACCACTTTCAGAATACTGTAGCTCATACATATAAAGCTTTTTGAGTGCTTGGAACTTAGTAAGTGTTCAATTAAAATTACATGTTTTTACCTCTTGGAAATAATATTTGTGGTTCTAGAGCTTGTGTTAAATGAGAAGTATGATAACATTTTAGATAGAGGAATAAAGTTATATAGTGCACTAAATGTAAAAATTCACATTGGTTTATGGCTTGTTTTACTTACAAGCAAAGAAAAGACAAAAAGTGAAATTGGGAGATTTGAAAATAGACAACAGTAGAAAAACATTTGAAAATGAAATTCCTTTTATCAGGCACCATTTGACACATGTACAATGAAGAAAAATGTGACCGTGTTAAAATAACAAAGAAAGCAACATGACTGGAATTGGGAAACTGCAGCACGTTACTGCATTTAGATTAACTATGTGTTGGGAAATAGTATGTCTGAATCTGTGGTTAATGTTCAGCTTATGTTCCCTCTTTTTCCTGAGATATTTTAGCTTCCTGAAGTCAAATGACATTTCTTTATGGATGGAAACTTATAGGCCGTTTAGGGAAATAAGTAAATATGCTAATTGGCCAGCATCACCTTTTCCATGAGAAGTGCAAAGTAATCTTTTAAAAATAGTTTAGATAGGAAGTAACTGATAGAAACTTTCTTTCTCTCTTTCTCTATTACTCTGTGTCTTTGTCTCTCTTCCTCTCTTCCTTTCAACGGATGGTGGCTCCAATCCTCATATTAACACATGATAAATCAGCAGTAAAAGCTACATTTTTGAGTGGGCATTTATTCTGTCATTATCATTATTTCAGTGTTAGGAACAAATTTGTGGCATGCCATAAGTCCAACTGTAATCACTTTGATGAGTGGTAGGATTCATGCAAGATTTCCCAAAATGAGAACTTTGGAAACTAAAGGCTTACTTGAAAACAGCTAAATGTAACTATCTATAAACGCATTTAGTTTTAGGAAAATGTAAATAACCACATGCTTACTTTCAGGGAATTTATCATTATACTTTTTCCTTCTGGAACAAAGCTAGTAATTGTTGGCTCAAATAAATTGTTGTTCCCATTTCACCAGCTTT
The DNA here is from genome assembly GCA_004027875.1 of Aplodontia rufa. Lineage (NCBI taxonomy): Eukaryota > Metazoa > Chordata > Mammalia > Rodentia > Aplodontiidae > Aplodontia > Aplodontia rufa. The sequence goes on from PVKS010007325.1 coordinate 33,127, forward strand.
ATCTGGCTGGAACAACAAGTTTAATTGTCAATATGGAGATGACCACATCATTCTTCTAGGAAAAGATAGGAAATGCTTTGAGCATCGTGATTTTCAGCATTAAGCATTAAGCAACAATGCATCTTCCTTTTGCTTCATATTCATAGTGAATCCACTGGTCTACCTGTGCCAGTTTATGCCAAACACAGGTCAAGTTTTGACACTGATTCCTCCTGCCTATAACTTGGAGAACACTATGGCATTTGGTTGGTTTAATATCTCTATTAATACTTAAGGCTTAAGTATGCAGTGTATAGATAGAGCATTTCTTAAAGATGACTACGTAGCTATGTTAATAGAACTAGAATAAGACCATAATGTTGAGAGTAAAAACAATGAGAATGAATGGTCAGTATGTGCCTGGGTCTAAAAGGAGATGGGTTGGGAGCCCAGTCAGGGTATGCCTGCAATGATCCACCTTCTCCTGCCACGCTTCACGTGACTATAGTTACCACCCAGTCTCTAGGATCAGCTATTAGGTTACAGCTCTCACAATCCAATCATTTCACCTTTGAACATTCCTATAAAAGCATAGGTGCTTTTGAGGGACACCTAATATCCAAACCATAACATTCCTTCCCTTGCCCCCTAAATCCATTGTCCATCTCACAATTTTAAAAAATATTTAGTTCATCTCCAAAAGTCCCATAGTCTTAACAGTTCCAACAATGCCCAAACACCAAAATATAAGGTCTCATCTGAGAATCAAGGCAAACCCGTGGCTGTGAGTCCCTGTAAAAATAAAAAACAACTTACGTATAACCAATATACAGGCGTGAAGAGAAAACATTCCCATTCCAAAAGGGAGAAATAGGGGCATAGAAAGAAGAGATGGGACTAAAACCCAGATCACAAACAGGTCTGAGAATTCAGCCTACAGAACCTAGGAAGCATGGTGGTAAGATGTGCTTAAAGGGCTCAGGCAGTTCTGCCCTTTGGCCGTGCCAGTTGTAGCACACATGGGCTCCCATTTATCCTTTATTCACAACCAGTAACTTTTCTCAGCAGATAGTCCACATTACTAGCATCTCTTAATTCCTGGGATTTCTACTCCAGCTTTGACTTCACCTTCACAGCTTCATGCATTGCCCTCTTGGGGGCAATCTGTAGAGATACGATCTGTAGAGATACACTTTGCCTGGCATTCCATGTCTTCCTTTGAAACCTCGGTGGAAGCTTCCATGACTTTTAAGCCCAGCATCCTATGTTTCTGAAGAAGCAACCCTATGTAGATGATGTCAGCTACTACAGTAGATAAGCTCCCTGGGACAACAGTTGCAGCACCCTCTGCAGGCCTGGACAGCTGAGTACAGTAAAAAAAAAAAAAAAAAAAAAAAAATCATAGGCCCTTCTTTGTGAGCAGAGCTCCCTCATGATCTCTTCTCAAAGGAATTTTCACTATTAGACCCTTGAGTCTATAATGAGTATGATCTTGCAAATTAGTGAGATTCCATCAAGGCATCTTTTCTATTATCTCTGTGAATCACTAAGCATCTCTTTACTGGTTATAATCTCTTTAACAAGCATACCTTCCTTGGCCCTAGGTTTTTTGTTTTGTTTTGTTTTGTTTTTGTTTTTTTAGTGCATTACAGTTTTAACAATGTTGGGATTAGTTGTCACATATTCTTAAATCCACACAATTCAGCAATACAATTTGTTAAATATATCCCATATCCCTCTACCTCCCTCCTCCTGTCCCCTGATCCCTTGCCTTTCTTCTGGGTCCTATATTGTTCCTAAAAATCTCAAATACAGTGACATAATTCTTATGCCTATGAAAAACATTTTTTATATATATGGCTATAGTATATACAGTGAAATTTATAACTGTTTGGAATGTACCTTGCTTTATCTTAGTTTCAACATTTCCCCTTCTTCTTCCTTCCTATCATCCCTTGTTACTCTTCAAAATATTTGACAATGGGATTAAACATTTACATTTTGTACATATATGAAGCATAGCTTGTTCAAATATCTTATGAAATATATTGCAACTATATCACATAGATATTAACATTTTGCATTTTTGTTCTATGGATCTAAAACATGAGTTTGTCTGCTTTACCCCTGAGCCTGGGTTTAGGTCCAGCCTCCAGCAATGAGGGACACCATTCAACCCTTGATTTCTTCCAATGCCATTCATTTACCTTCAATAGATGCAATATCATTGTTTCTAATAGCTGAGTAGAACTACATTGTTTACATATACCAGAGCTTTTGAATCCATTCATCCAGTGAGGAGCATCTGGGTTGGTTCCATAATTGAGCTATTGTAAATTGAGCTGCTATGAACATGGATTTTGATGTGTCACTGTAATGTGCGGATTGTAACTCCTCTGGAAAAATACCCAGAAGAGGGATAGCCAGATTGTATGGTGGATCCAATCCTAATTTTTTGAGGATTCTCCACACTGCTTTCCAGAGCGGCTGGACCAGTCTGCAATTCCACCAACAGTGTGCTAGTGTTCCAGTCTCCACACAACCCCTCCAGCATTTGTTACTATTCATCTTCTTCATCTTTGCCAGTCTGACTGGGGTGAGGTGAAATGTTAAGGTAGTTTTGATTTGCATTTCTCTGATTGCTAGTGATGTAGAGCACTTTCCTTTCTCATGTATTCATTGGCTTGCTCAATGTCCTTTGCTGAGAAATTTCTGTTTAGCTCTCTGGCCCATTTATTGATTGGATGGTTTGTGTTTTTGTTATTGAGTTTTTTGAGTTCTATGTAAATTTTGGGTATTAGTCTCTTGTCAGAGGGATCACAGGCCATGATTTTCTCCCATTCTGTAGGTTGTCTATTGACTGTTTTGACTATTTCCTTGGCTGTACAGAAAATTTTAGTTTAATGGCATCCCACTTATTGATTTTAGGCTGTAATTATTTCACTTTAGGATCCTTGTTTAGGAATTCATTACCAACTCCCATATGCTGGAGTGTTGGTCCTAATTTTTCTTCTATGGTATGGTAGCTGGCTTAATTCCTAATTCTTTCATCCATTTAGAATTGAATTTTGTGCATAGTGAGAGATAATGATCTAATTTCAATTTTCTGCAATAGCTGTCCAGTTTGTCCAGTGTCATTTGTTGAACAGACTGTCTCTCCTCCATGTTATATTTTGACCCGGTTTGTCAAATATCAGATGTTTAAAGATTTGGGGCTTTGTCTCAGAGTCTTCTATTCTATTCCATTGGTTTTCCTTCCTATTTTGATGTCCATACCATGCTGTTTTTAAAACTACAGCCTGATAGTATAGTTTTAGATCTGGTATTGCAAAACCACCTGTTTCGCCTTTCTTGCTTAGTAATGTTTTGGCTATTCTGTGTTTCTTAGTATTCCAAATGAATTTGAGAATTGCTTTTTCTATATCTACAAAGAATGACATTGGAATCTTGTTGGGGTTTGCATTGAATCTGTAAAGTGCTTTTGGCAGAATTTGAACCCAGTTTTATATGCACTTTTCTGGCCAAACTATGAGGGTTTTTTTTCTTTTTTTAAAACATACTTTGGCTCTGCTTTAAATTCCCAATTCTCACAGTAAACCCCACTAAAAATTTCCATGCCATTGATTGAATGCTGTGCTACCTTGAAATTTCCTCCGCCACAGTAATTAGTTCATCGTTTTAAAATTCAACCACACACAAAATTTCAGGATATGGGGAAAACATAAATTTCTTTGCCAGCTTGTAACGTGGATGTCATCTAGTTCAATGCATAATAGAATCCTCATTCGCATCTGAATTCTCATGAGCACAATCTTTGTTATCATTCATCTTGTATTTCTTGTTTTCTGAGCTCCCATCAGAATCATCTATTAAGTTCTGCTTACAAAATTCTAATGCTTCTCTAGTCTGTATTGCCAAACTTTTGCAAACTCCTCCCACAAACGTGTTCTGAAAGTTTCTGAACCACATGGCCAGATAAGTCACAGCAATGACCCTACATCTCAGTACCAATTTCTGTGCTAATATGTTAGTCAACTTTTTGTTGCTGTGACCAAAATATCTGACAATAACAATTTAGAAGAAGGAAAGTTTGTTTTGGTTCACAAGTTTCAGAGATTAGTTGATGGTCAGCCAACTCTATTTCTCTGGGCCTGAGATGAGGTAGAACATCATGGCAGGAGGGCATAGTGGAAGAGCACTGCTCATGTCATGATGGCCAGGAAGCACACAGAGAGAAGCAAGGGAAAGTGATGCAGGGAAGATGAACCCTTCCAGGGCATGCCATCAGTGACCCACTTCCTCTAGTCTCACCTCATTTACCTATAGTAACTACCCAGTCCATTCAAATTAGGATGGACTGGTTAGGTTATAGCTCCTGTATTCCAGTCATTTTATTGCCAAATATTTTTTGCATTTACACAGGACTGTTTGAGGGACATTTCATATCCAAACCATAACAATAAACAGGCACTGGTAACTATTCAGAGCTCATTCATTTAGATAACAAAAAGGTAGTGAACCAATCAAAGTCCATGTCTTCAAGGAGTTTGAATTCTAGTAGAAAGGCTGACCTTGAAAGAATTAACCAATAAACAGAATCTAACATCTTATAATGATATGCTTTATAATACCAGATTGTATTTATAGTATTAATTATCAAAATACTTATTCAAACTTAAATGTTCTAAAAATACCTATTTTTACTTGTTTTAGAAAATCATGGGAAGTATGTTTATTTATAAAACATAATTAACATAGTTTGTCATGCTTTTGGAAAATAAATTGGAGTTAAAAGAGACAGTTTCAAGAATAAGTTTCTGGCACATGTCGGTTTGTTTGTTTTAAAGATGTAGAGAGAGGTGTTCACTTCGGCAGCACATATACTAAAATTGGAGGATTAGCATGGCCCCTGAGCAAGGATGACATGCCAATTTGTGAAGCGTTCCATATTTTTGCAATATCTATGGTCATAGTAGCTCAATTTGCAGTAGCTAAATCTTGGAAACAACCCAGATGTCCCTCACTGGATGAATGGATCCAAAAACTATGGTACATATATACCATGGAATTTTACACAGCAATTAGAAAGAGTGATATTGCAACCTGTGAAGGTAAATGGATGGCTAGGGATGAAATTATGCTGAGTGAAATCAGCATAACCCAGAGAACCAAGGGTCAAATATGTTCACTCATCTGTGGAGGCTGGAACTAGACCCTGGCCATTGAGAAAGGTGGTCTATTATCATGTGTTAAACCAGATAAGGTGTAATGTTACACAACCTAATACATTTTTAGAGATGTTGTGGAAAGGGGAAGGGAGGGTTAAGGGTGGGTATTTGGGGGGGCACTCTTGGGGGTAAATCTAATCTTCAGAATCTATATACATTTTATATTATTTTGTTAAAAACTTGTATGATTGTTTGACAAATAAATTTCTCAAAAAAAGATATAGAGATAGGGACAGAGAGAGAGAGAGAATCAATTTTATTTAATTTCTTTGCTTCAACGTGACACTTCATTTTGTACATAGTGCTGGGGTTCAAACCTGGCAAGCACCATAACCACTGAGCCACTGCTCCAGTCTGTTTGCTTGTTTTAACATGTGTAATTTGTGAAGAAATTTCTAGTCTCTTTAGCTTCCTGTTTAAGTGGAAAAAGGAAGTTTAGGGAAGTTTGCCCTGACCAAATAATGATAGCTTATTCATTGGAGGTCCTTGTTTTTGCCTTGCCCATAAGCATAGTCTCAGGAATATGAAACCCTCACCACAGCACATATGTATATTTTGCTAAATTGACAAAAATTGCATAATTCAAATCCCAGCCTTAGAAGTTGGGAATTACACTACAAAACCAAACTGAAGTTGACAAAGTCTGCAATTATAAAAATATCATTATTTGAGACCTCAAAAGTCAGTTGTTTGGAATAGTAATTACTGAAGGCAAATTAATAGAATCTTATAGGTCTATTCTTTGAAATCTGAGCACTATAGGAAAAATTCTATTCTCATTATATCAAAATCCTTCTTCAGCTGGCTGAAAAAATCAAACACAATATCTTACTCTTATCCATAGACGATATGTTCCAAGACCCCCAGTGGATTCCTAAAACCATAGGTAATCTATATGTAGTACGTTTTTTCCTATGATAAAGTTTAATTTATAAATTAGGCACAATAATTTATTCATAACAGTAATAATAACTTGAGCAATAGTACAATATGCTATAATAAAATTTACGTGAATGTGGTCACTGTCAAGACATCTTACTGTTCTAAATGCAGATTATAGCAAACTCAGCACACAATTTTTTTCTTCCTTTATTAAGTCAAGAAATTTCATCTTTTAACTTAAAATTAAATGACAAGAAATGGGATTTTTTTGGCATGTATGAATTGCCATCATCACTCTTGTGCTTTGGGTCCATTAGTAAGTAAAGCACAAGTTACTTGAATACAAGCACAGCAATAGTGTGATGTTGATCTGATTAACTGAGAGGCTAATAAGTGATTAGCAGGTGGGTAGTGTATACACTGTGGACACACTGTACAAAAGGTAATTTACACCTTGAGCAGGTTGGAGAAGGACAGCATGATTTCATCATGCTATTCAATTTCAAATTTGTGAATTTTTTATTTAATATTTTTGAGCTGTGTTTAACTTTGGGTAACTTATATTGTAGAAATCAAAATTACAAATAAAAGAGGAAGGGGATTATAGAAAAACGTTAAAATAAGTAGCCTTGTTTCATAATAATTTATTTTGCTTATTAGATAAGATAGTTTTGCATGTTTAGACGTACTGAAGTATTGAGATGTCAAAGAATCTTTTCCAGTTTATTTTCATTCTATCAAGTATCCCTTACACTACTATACCAGGGTATTTGTTATTTATTATTTGGCAATCTATCAAGACAAAGATGAGTATTGAGATATTAGTCTAAGTCTAATCAGGGTTACCTTCTATTAACTTGAGGATAGATCTAACACAGAGTTTAAGCTTCTGTTTTCTCTCATGTTGTCAGGATAATATCAACTCTCTACTTCATTGAAACTTTTCAGAAGGAAACGGAGCTCAATCGCAGCAGGTCTACCTTGCTTTACTATGAGATTCACTGTACAGTAGTACACCAAATAACTATCACCTATTAAACACTGTCCTTTCTTCATATTTACTAATGATTCACTTTTGAGACATTCCAAGATTCCTCTAGGCCCTTAAAGGTAGAATCCAAGTATCTATCAGGACAGTCATTCCTAACTGTCCAGTTATACCGGTGACTCAGGTGCAGCTGTTTGAATGTCCTCAAGTCTTCACAGTTGCCTCTTGCCCTGATATCTGTATGGTTGAAGTTCTAAATTTGACCTTTTTCTCGTTGCTTGCAATTGCAATCCTAAATCACTTTGCTCCACTCAAGGAAATGCCTCTATTCCTTCATTGACCAAAACAGCAAACCCAAGATATTTGTAAGCCTCAGAGTATTAATGAAGTTTTGGACTTACATAAGAGAATTACAGTGTTATTGACTATCAGTGAAAAGTCAAAATTGAATCATGGTCATCCTGCTCCTACCACGGCCTGAATTCACCATTTCATGCTGGCTGTGTCTCCTGGGGTTTGCTATGTCCATTTATAGACATAGCCTTGTCCTCTCCCTCTCCTGTCCTTCCCCTGTCACCCCAATAAGTGGGCCAGGGTTGCTATAACAAAGGACACAGACAGGGTGTTTTAAACAATAGAAATTTATTTTCTCATGGTCCTGGAGCTAAAAGCCCAAGATCAAGGCGTCAGTGGGATTGGTTTCTTCTGAGGGCTCTCTTCCTGCCCTGCAGATGGCCACCTTCTCCCTGTGTCCTCACATGGCCTTCTCTATACATGTGCATCCCTGTGTCTCTAGGTGTTCTACTCTCATATTCTTACAAGGACAAATCAGATTGGATTAGGACCACCCTCATTCAAATGACCTCAGCTAACCTTAGTCACCTCTTTAAAGGCTCTATTTCAAAATTCAGTCACATTCTGAGGCACAACATAAAAGCCACAATCCAGGCCATAGCTCCTAATTCCTTTCTCCTATTCTGATCTAGCTTCTAATCCCCCAATTTCTAAAACAAAGCAATATATACTTCTCCTATAATATAAGTAAATTGTGCAGTAGAATTCTTTCTACCAACAGTCTTTGTGCACAGGAGGGGCAAATATGATTTAGTTTTTGTGTGCTGAAGTTCGCACTGGGTGGGGTTTGTTGAGACAGTTGGTTTTTTCTTTGATGAACTCATGTGTATTCTCTTCGGTTTATTCAGTTGAGATATAAAAAGAATCGGGAGAGGTATTACTAATTCAGAGAGAGAAGGATAGATTTCGTCTGCTGGTCATATCAGTTTCAAGCTTTTTGTTTTTTAAACAAAATTTTATCTAGTCCAAAACAGTTATCCTACCTCAATAAGCCAAGAAATGTACCCATCTAGGTAACCTCTTCTTCAGTTCCTTCCTTCTGGGGATTTTTTTTTAATTTTATTAAGAAATTTAGTTGTTGAATAATCAAAAATGCTTCCAACGAAATTATATATATATATATATATATATATATATATATATATATATATAAAATTAGATTTACCCCTAGAGCCCCCTTAATTTCCCACCCTTATCTCTCCCCCCACCAACCCCCCTTCTGAGGACTTTTTACAATTCAAGCACTCTATCATCACACATTCACTGTAGGAAGTCAGTTTTAGTGAGGAGTTGGAATACATTATTTCGAATTGTTTTTCAGGTGTACTTAACCACAGGGTCACATCACCAGTCCTTTTTATTTTATATTTTGAGACAAGGTCTCACTAAGTTTCTTAGGGTCTCATTCAATTACTGGGTTCAGCTTGAATTTGCAATCCTCCTGCCTCAGCTTCCTGAGCCACTGGGATTACAGGCATGTACCACCATACCTGGCCCTCTATTATCTCTAATCTTTATAACATAACTACACGATAGGTATTATTAAGCATATTTTATAGAGGAGAGGTTATAGGTCAAAGTCTTGGTCACATTCTCTTTAGTGGTAGAATCCACATTTGATCTACCTATCAGGCTTTTATGTTACTCTACACTGCACAAAAATAGCAGGTATAGGTTACTTCACCTTTTCAAATTCTCAGAAGGGTTTGGAGTTCCCAAAATTCCTAGTAATGTTTTTGGACAATTGGATATTATATGATCTATCCATGTTTTGTTTCTTCCCCTCTCCACCATTTTTTAAATTAAAGAATATTTGTATAGAGGGCATTATCCTAATCTCACAATCCCATAAAATAATTCTTCTTAATTAATGAATTTTGCATTTTCCTTTGGCATCCTGGTTGGCATTGGTTAACATATTGGCCAGCTCGTTGGCCAGCTTTCTTCAGTTTAAGCAGGAAGAGAAGTGAGTCATGCCCCTCAGGGTCATGCACAGCAAGAGAATGTGCACAGCGGTTGATGGGAGGCATAGAAGGGAAGGAGCCCTGGGTCAATGCCAAAGGAGAGTAAACTATTGAGACACTGCTCCAGGAAGCAGCAAGCTAGTGAAAGTTTTTGAAAAGTAATGGAACATTCATAAACCAAGAAATAGTTCAAAAGGTGAATCAAGATGCAAAACCCAGTAGGAGACTTAAGAGAATGAAATAAGATTACCATGAGCCAAAGGAAATAAACATAGTTTGAAGAATGGTTATTCAGAAACAAGATATTTGATTGTGGTTTTACTGTCCTTTATGCATATTTTAGTATGCACCATTAAAGTCTGTTAAGATGCCACTAGAACTGGACTTTTTGTATTTTGTGATAAAAAATAGGTGTCTAAGTAACGAGTTAATTATTATTTGGTTCTTCTGAATTCCTTTTTCCAAAAGCCATCATGGTGAGGAAAAAAAGACACAAACATAATAAGTAGCTAATTTTTATTGGATGCTTAAGTCCTACTAACAGGTCTTTGAATAACTATATTATCATCCTCTCTATTGAGGGAGAAAATTATGACATAAATCTAAGTCCTTTCCCATGGTTGCAAAATAAGTAAGTGGCATAGCAAGGATTTGAATTATGTGATGACATATCTCCTCGTGGGTCATCCCAAAATATGGTTCCCATATAAATGTTACCTCTGATTTTGATACGCTGTCATTATCCAGACACTGAAAGTAGTACAAGAAAAAGGATTCTTTCTAGCTTTCCTTTATACAAAAGCACCCTAAGTATGAAAAACATTTCCATTCCACAAAGCTAGGGCTTTCCATTGAATTTCATGTTTGTTTAAGAAATTTTAGTTACATACTATAATGATTCATTGCTTACACTGAAGTTTTTATAACAACTAGTGAGGAAGAGGGGATGAGGAGGTATTGATCAAAAATATAAATTTCTAGCTACGAGAATTTTTTTAAAATGTGTACAGAATAGGCAAGCAGATAGAGACAGAGTAGACAAGAGATTACTGAGGGCTGGGGAGAAAGAAATGGTGTAGAACTACTAATGGTTATACAGTTACTTTTTATTTGATGATAATGTTCTAAAACGGATTCTCATGATGATTGAGCAACCCTTTAATTATACTAGGAAACATTGTAGTTTGCACTTAAATTGGGTGAATTATATGATATATGTGAATTATTTTGATGAAGCTATTTTGAAAGCAATAAAAGGATTAATAGTTATAATTAGTAGTGTGAATAACGTTAAAATCTGCATGGAAATTTTTTAATACCTCAGGCAGCTTGGATAAATGAGAAGGTTCCTGGTGAACAAAACGTTTTCTTATGAATATTTCTTCCTGTACATATAATTCCAAGGATAAGAGTAGAGAGGCTGGAAATATTTGTTAAATTTCCTTTTCATTGACATGGTTCTTTAATAAAACTCTCCAACAGAGAAGTTCAAAAGAATAAGAAAATAAGGTACATTCCCTCCCAAAACATGTATTTGTTAGTGCTGAAGGTCTAGTTTCTCTGTATTTTCTGTTTCTGTTGTATAATTCAGAACAAAAAGTGACAAGAATTAAGAAGTCACAAAATTAAGAACAAAACCCTTGCTAATTCCAATGCTCAGGGAATAGTGAATAGTGTTTCTAGCTAATGGAGGGCTCATTGAAAGTTATTTGTCATTTTGAATACTAATTATAACTCAAATTATACTTGCTTCATTATAAAAGATATGAGAAGTTTAGTTATCAATGTAGTAGAACATTTCATTATAGAAGATACTAGAATATTAGTTATCGACGTATCAGAACATTGCTTTATTTATTCAAATTTCATTTAAATTATATTACTATTGGAGTTGGCAAAGCCTTTCTGATATAAGTTACTTTAATTTCTCTGAAACCCACTTCTTTGGGAGAATAGAGAAATAAATCATCTCTGTTTCATAAAGGTTTTATGAAGATTAAATAAGGCAAAAAAGCTCCTAGCATGTAATTGGAACATGTAAAGGCTCTTTGGATGTTAACTATTATAATTGTTCTTTAGACAAAATATAAATGCCTGTTATGGACTGGATGTTTATATCCTCCCTCCAAATTCAGCGCTGAAAACCTAGAGGGATGGTATGAAGGTGGGGCCTTCGAGAGGCATTAGCTCCCTAGAATGGAGTGCTTCTGATAGGGTTAGTGTCCTCAGAAGAAGAAGCATGAAAGAGCTTGCTTCTGCTTTCTCTGCTTCTCATCAAGTGGGAGCTCAGCAAGAAGGCAACTGATTGCAAGCCAGGAAGGGGGCTCTCACTACAACCCAATCATGCTTCTAACCTGATCTCAGATTTCCCAGCCTCCAGAACTGTGAGAGAAAGTTTTTTGTTTAAGCGGTCCCACATAAGATATTGAAGACAATGGCATTAATGTTATGCCTGGGTGCAGCACACCCATGATGTCTTTCTCATTTACCGGTTGTATTTTCCAGAGATGGTTGCAATACAGGATATCTCTCGTACTCCAAATGCGTTCTCCTTACAGTGTGATGTTTATATGCCTCTCATTAAAGAGGGTCTCTAAGTTCTCCTTCATCCTCCCTGCAGATGAAGGGCACTCAGGACTACCCTGACCAAGAGAGTGTGGTGGACAGGATGCCCTGTGATTTAGAATGCAAAGTCATAAAAGTGCCACATAATTTTGTCATGTACTCTTGGGACACTTGTCCCCAAAGAAGTCACTTACCATAGAAATAGTCTGTTTGCCCTGAGGTGCCATACTATAAGGGAGCCCCAAATACCCCATGCCAAGAGACCACACCACGGAAGAGAGGGTAGAGAAGAGGGAGAGGGAGAGAGAGTGTAAGCATTTGGCCATCACCCAGCTCTCCCAGGCCCTATTACCCCAGCTGCAGCCAGCTTTTATCTGTATCCACATCAGAGACCCCAAGCCACAGTCCTTCCTGAATTCCTGACAAAAGAAAATGTTTAATTAGTAATTATTTGTTTTGCAGTGTTAGTCATGAAACATTCTGCTTTCACCTTTTGAACTTTCCTAATGCCCAAAGGGGTTCTCTGTGAAGTGTGAAATAATAGATTAAATAACAACTTACTGAGCAAATCTGAAGTTTGCTCACAGATAAACACTGAAATGTGAAATATCTTTAATTTTGGAAGGGGTTAGGGCTCTTGAAGGCTTGAGCCTTCTGTGGAACCCTCATCTTACCATATATCAAATGTCATTGCTCACATTTTTTACCATATTTTTTATTGGTGCATTATAGTTGTACATAATGAAGGAATTGTTACATATGCTTACATACACACAGTATAACAATATGATTTCCCCCCATCATTTCCCCCTTCCTCTCCTTCTCCCTCTGCCTGGTCCCTTTCCTCTACTATACTTTTACCAGTTTTTAATAATTGCATGGGAACTATTTAGAATCTCAGAAGTGCAAAACATACTTCACTTTTTTTTATAACCTCCATTTTCCCTTTCCCTTCTCCCTCCCATTCTTCTTCCTCTCTAACCTTTTTCCTCTACCCTACCAAACTTCCTTTAGCTAGTCTATTAATTTGTATTTGAATGGATCTTTGTATAATCTTGTCCTTCCCTCCCCTTTCCTTTATTTTTCTCTAGCTGCCACACATCATTACTCGTATTTTAATATTGGTCTTCAGCTAACTGTTCTCCTCAGAACGGATGGTTATTTATTATACTTTTATTTCATGAAGAAATTCAAAGCCTATATTCTAATAACTACTGAATATTTTTAAATGCTCAAAAAGTAATGATTATTATAAAAAGCAACGGTTATTATAACTTACATCCAATAAAAGTGTGAGCACATCAGCAGTCTTGTTATGTCCTTCCCAGGTTTTCCACACAGTTGACCGTGACATTTAGATTGGGATGAGGGTGATGTATCTTCTTCCTCACAGCTCCACACTGCAATAGTATGTTGAGAATGTTCAGAATCCTGCCACAACTGTGAATAATTATGAGTGGACAGATGTAAATGCAGTTATTCAATCTCTTTCATATCTTGGTCCTTTTGTCACTGACAAGATTCATCCTAAGACAATCATGTTAGTATTTTGATGTGAGACAAACCAATCATCTAATGGAAACATGTGGAAAAGAGTGTTTATTAAATGCAGGTGTGGGTATGTATGAGTCCTAATGAATGCAGAAAGTGGGAGGGAAGACATAGGACCTAGGCAGCTTCAGGTCAGGAGCCTTGTTCTGTGAAACGTTAGGTGGTTGGCTTGCAAGAGTTTACAAGTTTTTTTTTTTTTTTAATGCAAGGACAAGAGTGCTTGTACAGACTTTCCAGTTAATTATATTTGTTAAATATTACTAATCACACCAACGAATGATTATTTCTAATATCTCTAACACTATTTTATCAACTTTTTGGTGGAGATTTCAATAGTGATATTTGAAGCATAGCTCTGGAATGTGGACTCCTGAGTATCTTCCTCCAAATGCTGAAAGCACCCAAGTGTGAATTGGATTCAGGGTATGCAAACATTAACTAACTGCCCCAGTGTGTTGCTTATAGGTATCTCTCTCTCTCTCTCTCTCTCACTCACTCTCTCTCTCCCCCATCTCCCTCTGCTTAGGTAAATATTATAAACATTCCTGACAATGTAACAGCATCACACAAACATTGTAAATCAAATCTTTGCTTTAATCTTTAAATGGCTTCAGAATCTACCTCCATATTACACTCTCATCTAATCTATGTTCTTCCCTAACTTGCTCTGCTCCTGTCGTTCTTGCCTCTTTTCCATTTCTTCAGATGTTCCCTTTAAGGTTGCCACAGGATCTTTACATAGGAGTTCGTTTTTCTTGCCTGGAATAATACCTCGCATCATCCCAGACTGACTCCTTGTCACCCCAGATTCTTGAACAGATACTAATTCCACAAGAGAGTGTCCCGTTCACTTACACTTCTCCCTCCTTACTCTCTGCCCTTTATTTTCTTCACAGAATTTGCCTTTACTTGGTATTTCATTATACATTAATTAATTTGTTTGTTTTCTATTTCTAGACAGAATGTAAGATCATGTAAGTGGAGAAATTTTTGTTTGGTTCATTGCTTTATCACTGGTGCCTAGGACAATACCTAGAAGATGGCAGAGGTACCCTCAAAATTTCTGTTGAATGGATGTATGAGTCAATATTCATCCAAATTATAAAATGATAAAATGTTTACTTATATTCTGTTGTGTTATAGCTTTCTTTTTATTGCATATGTTTAAGGTATACATTATGAAATACGCATATCTTTCCTAATTCATTAAAACTTTAGCAGGTGATCGTGTTTGTCAATTCATATTACTATGGTAAAATACCTGAGATAAATAACTTAAAAGGATGGAATATTTGCTTTGGTTCATGGTTTCAGTCCATGATCATCTGTCCCCGTTGCTATGGAGCTGAACAAGGCAGAACATCTTGGCAAGAAGTCCAGGACCGAGCTCACCTCATGGCAGCCAGGAAGCAAACACATAATGTATTTTTTATAAACAAGACCCTCCTCTAAGACCACTATGGTAAGAATTCATAAATGGATTAATCCATTCATGAGGTCAGGGTCTGGATGACCTCTGATCACTGCTGCACAGGGAACCAAGTCTTCAATACATGGACATTTGAGATCCAAGTCATAATGGTGATATTTAAGGGATTCTTTGAAAAGTAATCTATCTCAAAGAGTAAGCTGGTGGTATTCTGAGTGATAATTCAGGCTGACTCTTGATAGCTAGTGCTGATACCAGGCTGGGTGCCTATGACATTCATTTTCCCACTTCACTTATTTATTTATGCAACATATTTCTGGAGCAGTATATGTTAAATACTGTGGTGACTCACCAGCACAATGAAAGGAATCTCTGCCCTCAACAGGAGAAATTCTTTCCCGGAACACAGACAATTAAACAAGGAATTAAAATCAATTAATGTAGGTGCTTTTGTAAGATAGATTTAGGATTTTATGGGACAGAGCTGGCTCACACTGCTTTGTAAAATCTGATTGTTAAATCTCCAGGGATGTTGCAGGCTCAGATTTAAACATAGCCATTATTACAAAGCAAACTGTGTAAGTCTACAATTAAATGTTACATTAAAAACAAAGATAAAAATTGTTAAAATTTATGATTTCTTGAGGTTGTTTACATCTGCTATATCTGTAGCTCAATTGTTATATAATTGTTACTGCTATGCACCTTTCCCCAACTCTTCTACCAGTGACAACACATTGG
The DNA here is from genome assembly GCA_004027875.1 of Aplodontia rufa. Taxonomy (NCBI): domain Eukaryota; kingdom Metazoa; phylum Chordata; class Mammalia; order Rodentia; family Aplodontiidae; genus Aplodontia; species Aplodontia rufa. The sequence continues at coordinate 48,808 of PVKS010007325.1, forward strand.
TAGTTTTAAGTCAACAATGGTATCACTAAAATTGCTAAAATCATGTCTTTCTGTCTCATGGAGCGTGAGTAGACATTCACCAGCACACCATTGCTATAAGAGCACAGAAGAGCACCTCACCTCACCTGGGAACATCAGGCAAGGAACCTGAGAGGAAAGGCAATGGTGAAAGCTGCACAGATGGCTGAGAGAATTTCCTCCAAGACCACAGCAAGCCAAGGCTGATGCCTGTTCATGATCTTCCCCCTTTGAGTTCTTCCTGATCCCATATTTCCCCTACTTTACCCCCATGTTAGTTGGGCTTCTCACGGATGTCAAAGATTCCCCACTGGATTGATAACCCTCTATACCCTCCCTCCAGCTGCCTTGAGATCCCTCTTAATCCCTCCCTCCCTTCCCTGCCCCCCTCCCTTCATCCTCCAGCATCACAGCCATGGTTCCCACTGCTTGTGTAAAAATTCACCCATGTTGAGGTTATTACTAGCTTAGCCAACTTTCAATCTGTTTCTGGTTGTATTTTAGCTTCTGCATAGAGAGAAAACATTCAACCCTTGAGCTTCTGAGTTTGGGATGTTTCACTCAGCATAATTTTTTCTGTCTCCATCCATTTGGCTACAATTGACATGACATCATTCTCTCTAATAGCAGAGTAGAATTCCATTGTATGTATGCACCACAGTTTTTGACTCCTCTCGTCCAGTGAGGGGCATCTGGGTTGGTTGCATAGTTTAGCTATAGTAAATTGAGCTGCTATAAACGTGGATGTAGCTGTGTCTCTGTAGTATGCCAATTCTAGCTCTTTTGGGAAAATACCCAGGAGTGAGATAGCTGGGTCATAAGGTTAAAAATAAAAATTTCACAAACAACTCAATATATCATGTATGTATTCATAGACCAAATATGATTTCCCTGTACTCTTCAATGAATATAAGATTTAGTTACAGACTACAATAAAGTTGATGACATAAAAGAACCCTTAAAATAAACATGGCTTGAAAAGTTTTAACTTAAAATTTTTATTTCATGAGATTCTCAAGGCTGTGCCTCTTTAATCACGTATCATCCATTTTGTTGTGATAAAAAGAATTAAGATTTTCTTCAGGGCTCTGTCCCCTTCCCCCACTCTGGGGGAAGTCTGCTCTTTTCCCTACGCTTTACTTTCCATAATAAAATTTGTCTACTATGCTTAAAAAAAAAGATTTTCTTCAAACTAGAAAGAAAGCCTTTGATTTAAAAAATGTTCCAATGAGAAATTACAAGACTTTTTTTTTACAATAAAAGTGTTGCAAGCTATAAATGCTGAGTAAAGCAATGTCAGTGTGTCTTATCATCATCAAGACAAATGTCAAAGAAATCATGTATAGTAGTGTCATGCCACAACTGACCAGTAAGTAACATCTAGGTTTATTTTTAAAATGTTGTGTCAAATAAATTATTTTTCTTTTAAAATTGTATGATTTGTTTTTCTATGCTTTCAAATTATTGATATAAATCCTGAGAAACTTCTAAAATAACTGAAAATCTTAACTATCTAAAAATTATATTATCTGTGTTATTAAGCACTTCTGGAAGAAGTTGTGTTTACACAGTGAACTGAGCCAAAGAGAAGGATCCCTTCCCACTACAGACACTAGAAATTCTGGGAAAGTGGTTCAGGGTGTAGTTCTGTTGTAGAGCATGTGCTTGGCATGCATGAAGTACCCCCCAAAAACAAGTAAACAAAAAAAGTCTTTCCTTTTCTTTAAACCTTCTCTGAGCATCCCAGTATAAACCATGTAATGACTCTAATTCCTGGTGTTACGGTTTGGATAAAATGTCCCCCCGAAAGCTTATTTGTTAATACAGAGATTTTTACAGGTAAACCTCTAAGATTAAGAGAGCTGCAGCCATAATCAGTTCATCCTAGTTTGAGTGCACTGACTGGGTGGTAGTTGTAGGCAGGTGGGGTGTAATTGGTAGAGGTGTGTCACTGGGACCATGCCCTGGAAGGATTCATTTTCTCTGAGGCCCCTTCCCCACCCTCTTCTTCCTGGCTCCCATGAGGTGTAGCACTCCTCTGCAACACCCTTTCACCAAGATGTTCTGCCTCACCCTGGGCCCAAAGCAATGAACTTGGTCTACCATGGACTACAATGGGCTCATCATGAGCCAAAATAAACTTTTCCTCCTCTTAAGTTGTTCTTGTCAGGTATTCTGGTCACAGCAATAACAAATGGATTAATACACCTGTTTTTTCACTATTTTAATTGATGACCATGGCTCTAGAATAGTTTGTGGCCATTACTTAAATATTCTTAGATTTCCACCAATATCTTGCAGGATAATTCTGTTTGTCAGCTTTCTGTCACTGTTACAAAATATCTTATAAAATCAACTTCAAGCATGGAGAAAGGTATGTATTTTGGCCCAAGGTTTCAGAAGTTTCAGTCCATGGTCCCTTGGCCTTGCCACTTTGCCAAGTCTCAGGTGAGCAAGAGCATCGTGGCAGGGAGTGCATTCAAAACAAAGCTGTTCACTTCATGGAGGCCAGAAAGCAGAGAGAGAGAGAGAGAGAGAGAGAGAGCACTACAGGGCCCAGACATAGTCCCCAAGGACATGTCCCAAAGTACCCACCCCCTTTAACTAAGTCCCAACTTCTAGTGTCCACCATCTCTCAATCATTCATTCAAACTATGAATCCATCAATGGATCAACCCACTAATAAGGTTAAATCCTTCATAATACAATTATTTATCAAATTACCTTCCTATAGATATTGAATCCAGTGGGGGATCAATCCTTTAACATGAGCCTTTGGGGACATTCCAGACCCAAATCTGAACAATTTAACAAATACAAAATATTCGTGTGTGTGTGTGTGTGTGTGTGTGTGTGTGTATGCGTGGTGCTGAGGATCAAAACTGGGCCTCGTGCATATGAAGCAGATGTTCTAGTGCTGTGCTATACCCACCACCAAAAAAAGTACATTTTTGGAATTATCTTTTGAACAATTGCATATTTTTTATGTACTTGGGCTAAGTATTTAGTGGTCATGAACAAGAAAAATTCTCTAGGGATTTTTGTAGACAGCCAGATAAATTTCAAGCGTAACTCTATTGAGTTCAATGAGGTGTTGTTTGTTTTGCTAACTAGAAATGACCATTCAATTTGTCAAAAAGATGTTATACTTGGGTGTTTTTTTAAAAATCCAATAAAACACAGCTTTCAACTTCAGGCTGAAGAAAATTATCCTGATGGATTTTTAGCCAATATACAACTGAGAAGAGACATGTAGAGAATATTTTCTTTGTGCTGGGGCTAGAATAAGGTAGAAAACCACAAACCTTGGGCAGATTACTTTTCTGAGTGTATTAAAAAGTCTGTATTTAATTAAGAATTAATGGGGTGAGAAGTGCTATTTTTATAGCAAGGATGATTTTAACAATGTTCCTTATGAAAATATTATGTGAAAAAGTTTAACTTTAGTTCTTACTAAAACAAGATTTTATTGACTTTATATCAGAAGGATGGGAGGATCAGGGTAGCGATTTCTCCTTTCAAAAATAGCACTTCTTAAACAAGATTTAAAAGTGAAATGTTAACATGGCTGCTGATGCTTTGCCAAGACTTTGGAGGAAACAGTGTGAAGGCAACACATAGACTTCTAGATGGAAATAAACTGTGATCCCTTTGTTATATATTGCTTCTCCAAAAGTTACTTCTGCATTATTCTCCCAGGTTTGCACTCAGAGTTTGAATATGGCCAAACTTCTGATTTCTGAACACATTTATGTGAAGGCTTCAAATACAAAGTGCTTTGTAAACACAGTTTGTCCTCCACAACCGTGGGTTCTGCATTCAACCAAGCTCAGGTTGAAACTATATGAAAAATAATTGCATCTTTACTGAGTACATACAGACTATTTGGGGTTATTATTCCCCTAAACAGGACAGTGTAACAATTATTTACACTAATACATTTATATTGTATTAGGTATTATAAATAACCTACGGATGATTTAAAGTACACAGGAGGATATCTATAGATTCTATGCAAATATTATATCATTTATATAAGAGACTTGAGCATCCAGGTTCTGGTGTCTTTGGGGGTCCTAGAACCAATTCCCCATGGATATGGAAAGACGACTGTACATGCACCAGGAAACAAAAATTATCATTAAGGAATTTACTGAATAAATGTAATTTGTCTTAGCTGCAGGCTGCCTAGACAATAGGACATCCAAATTCAATCATTTCACTGGGCCTTATTTTTATTTTTCCCTTGGGACTGCATAAGAAGAGCCTCTGTTTTTGAATCATGCTGCTTAGCATTAAAATTCTAATTGTTAAGGATAACTTCACTGGCTCTTCTGAGCTGGGTTTGACCACCAGGACCTATAGTGTATGAGTTGAGGGTGCTTGGTGGCTTTATTTCTGATCTATGTTGTCACTCCATTCAGAAGTTGCCAATTTCCAAGGTTTTTGCCCTGGACAGAACTCTGCCTCTCAAGGAAACTGCCACCTAATCATCTTTTCAAACTCAAGGAGTCAAACTCCCTCCTGGAGTGAGACAGGCATCTCTTTCAAAACCTCAAATATCCCACCACCTACTAATAAGGCTATCAGCTTTACTCCTATTTTATCCCTGAAACCCACAAACTATTAACACCTCTCTAAGAGCCCAGCATTCAGAAAAGAGAGGCCAGGTATGATTTCCTTTTGAGAAAATAACTTTCTCATTTTTTTAATAAATCAATTTAGCAGTGGGGAAAATTCATTAAAATATCAAATTTTGACCATTTACCATTGACCATTTACATAGATCATTCCAGGCACAATAAGATGTTAATGCCTGCCAGCTGTAGTTGAAGTTTTAGATGTGCTATCTTCACCAGAGCAGCAATAAAACATAGCCCCTGGTGTGTTATGTTGCTATGGATCTAGCAAAATTTTTTGACCTATCAGCTACCTTAATACAAAGCAGTTTGCCTTCAAGTGGCAGGGACATCAGGGTGCTTTACTGATTTGCCTAGGGGCTACCTATGTCCATCACCTTGTTATGATGTGGTTTGGAGGAAATCTGATCATCCTGGAACCCTACAGGACGTCATGCTACTGCATCACTCTGAAAAAGCTATGTGAACTGGACCTAGTAAGCAGGAATAATTAAGTACTGCATGCATCAGTAGGACACATATGCTAGAGGGTGAGCTAATCCAGTTTCAAACATCTGTCACTCAGGTCAGATTTTATGAATCCAGGCATCTTGGGTATTTTGGGAAATCCCTGCTAAGGTGAAATCGAAAGGTCTGCATCTTTTATGGCCCACTGAAAAGAAAGAGGCACAATATGCTGTAAGCCTCTTTGGACTGGGGAGGATGCATGTACCACAAAAGGGGGTGCTGCTTCTACCATTTGCTGAAAAGCCATTAAAGTTCCCAATTTTGAATGGAGCTGAGGCTAAGAAAAGCAACAAAAGCTCTTCAGCAAGTCCAGGTCATATTTATGAGCTGTCAGACCCAATGGTATTAAATATTTATTTCATACAAGGATGTTTCAGAGAAATTTGGCAAACTCACAAGGCAGACCTTTAGGTATTTGGAATGAGACTTGGCCTCTTCTGACAGCTATGCCTGGCTTGGAAAAATACCTTTTAGCTTGTGTCCGGGTGTGATAAAAATCAAATACCTGACCTTTGAATATAAGCTACTATGCTCCATAAATTTAGACATGCACCTGCCATTCTAATGTGAAAGGAATACATGAAATAAAACTAAGAAATATCAGAAGGCACAACTACATTAGCAAGTTGCTCAGGCATCCACAGTAGCTGTTCTTTTCTGATTTTCCCTTGGACTATACTTAGTCTTATTGGGGGAATTCTCTATGACCAGCTGGAAAACAAGGAAAAAGAATGGACATGGTTTATGAATCAAAGGCCTCCAAAAGAAATGGACAGCTTCTACATTAGAGCCTCACTTGCAAGTGGCACTTAAATAAGAGTAAGGAAAGAAAATGTTCCTAACAGGGAGAACATTGGACAATCTTCTCTTTGCTGACCTAATACAGAAAAGGAGATAGCTTGAAATATGAGTTTACAAACTGGCCAGCAGTAAAATATTTGGAAAGAACAAACAAGAAGATTAGTGTTAAGGTCTTAGAAAAAGCTATGTGACTGAAACTCTCAGCATGGGCACAGAGTGGGAAGATATTTTTGTTCCATGTATTAGAGGGAATTCAAATGGTGAATGAATGCTTTCAATAATTAAGTGGTTAAGAATATACCACTTTGGGTCTTCAACCTCTTTCTCTAATCATTCATATGATTGGCCAATGATATAAATTGGGCAGGGTGGCAGGAATGGAGGCTATGAATGGGCTCACCAACGTGGGTTCACTATTTTTTTTTTTTTTGGTACCAGAGACTGAACCAGGGGCACTTCATCACTGATCACAGCCCCAGTCATTTTTGTTTTTCATTTTGAAATGTTTTCACTAAGTAATTTAGGGCCTCACTAAGTAGCTGAGGCTGACTTTGAACTTATGATCCTCCTGCCTCAGCCTCCTGAGTTGCTGGGATTGCAGGCATGCACCACTGTGCCTGGCACATGGGTTCACTTTTATCATGACTTATCTATTTACACCATTGATAAGTATCTAATCTGCCAAACAGAGCAGTTGGTAAATCCCTAATATAACACTCTTTGTGATGTTTGGGTCAGTCTCTTGCAATGATGGAATGGCACCTGAAGACACATTTACGGTACCACCTGAGGACAAATCCTGTGAGAACAAGCTGTTATCTATACGATGCAGCAAAAACCTTAAAACAGTAGCCAGCATAAGGTACCATCTTTCCTAATACTGGAACCATGCACTTTTTTAGCAAAATATGTTTGGAGGCTATTTTTCCCATCTGTATAACATTTGACTCTGTGACTTTATAGCACTAAAGGGAAGAACTCCTCTGTAAGGGAATATAATAATAATTCCATTGAGTTAGGTGTTGACGTTGGTTGTTGGCCACTATAGGCTGATGAAGCAGGGGTTAGTATATTGGCTAATATAGTTACTGAATGATCCTGATTACTATGGGGAAACTGAGTTACAGTATTCAATGGAAGTGAGGAAGATTATTTATGGAATTCCAGTGGTATTCTTAGCTACTTAGAACTGCTGCTCCACCGTCTTTGGAAACAGGAAATTGGCAATGCAATAAAGACAGAAGTCCCCAAAGGACTTAGCTCCCATGAGGGTCAAGGTGTGACTCAGGAAGCCTGGGTAAATACCTGCACAATCAAGGTACTTTAATACAGAGAACATGGGATGGATGTTAGGAAAAAAAATCCACTGTGGTAAACAACTTGAACCTACTTCTAGTTACAGAAGCAGAGAGTTAAATAGCTATGTCTATGTTTATTATGGTTATTATATTTTCCTCAAGTTTCCTCCCACTCTTTTATTTTTTTAATTTTATTCAGAAATTTATTTGTTGAACAATCAAACAAGCTTCTAATGAAATAATATAATATATACATATATAAATTTGGAAATTTAGATTTACCTCCCACTCTTTTAATGACGAGCACAGTTGGTGGTTAATACTTTAGGTTGCACATGAACTGACTTTGATATCATAATTGATTGGGAACATAAAGTTGCCACATAGACAGATAATGACAATGGATGTGGAGAGACCAAATGAGATGAGTGTGCCAAACAGACCTCTTCTGAAATTCTGCCCGATCCATCCTGTACGCTCATCTATCCTTTGTGTAGCTCCTCATCATTGGACTTCCCCACGGCTCCTGGTTGGATTTGGCCAAAGGAAGGCAGAGGAGGGTGAAGTTGTGGCTGCTAGTGATACAGGTTGACTGTGTCAATTTCCTGAAGGTGTGATGCTTTTTGGCTGGCATTCTCCATATGCGTCCTTTGGGTTTGAATAGCCACGGCTTCTTTTGCTCCTTCAGTCTTAGCTGGTTCCCTCCATTAGCAGTCAGTGAGTACTGAATCATCTCTGCTTCTCCCCTAAAACTGGTCCATGGTAAGTAGTTTTTTTAAAAAAAATTATCCTCACGTCATCTGGTCAAACGCTGGAACTATGATTTACGGGATCTTTAGATCTACTGCATGGCATAGTTTGAGTAGGTCCTGTCACTTCGATGCTAATAATGTTCCAGTTGTTTTTCAATATACTTGTAATAAAACCTAAACAGCATGGTTCTCAGAGCCATACTTAATCTGGTCTCTGCCTCCTCCAAATGAATGTCATATGGCTCTCCCTATCCCATCACACTCAGCCACATTAAGACCCATACTTTCTCTTCCTTCTGAGGTTCTCATTCCCAAGATCTGCCTCCCTGTAATTCAAATTTTAATTTAAATGTTACCTCAGAGTTTTTCCCTAGATTTTCAACTGAAAGTAGTCATGTGGGCTGGAGCAGTGTCTCAGTGGTTATGGCACTTGCCTGGCATGCTCAAGGATGCGGATTTAAACCCCAGCACTGTGTACATAATGAAGCATTGGAGCAACAAAAGCCACATGAAAAACTAAATAAAAATTGAGTCTGTCTTTCTCTCTCTCACTGTCTGTCTGTCTTTTAAAAAAAAATAGTCATGTAACCATTGTCACCCCCCCACACATTAACTCTCACAAAACTTATCACTTGCTGGTATATTCTTGTATTTTTGATCATTTATTTATCTATCTACTTTCCTATCTATCACTATCATTCTCCCATCTAGATTGTAAATTTCATGGGAACTAGCTTTTAATAATTGCTGATATTGAATAAAAAATGAAGGATTAGCTCCATCTTTTAGATAAGGTCATTGGTGCTCAGAGGTTTTAAATTCCCTGAGACTTTATAGCTATTAGTATCAGATTCATCACCTGTGACTTCTGATATCCACATACTAGAACCTTTACTCCATCTGATATCCTGAGGTTCACAATGCCATGGGAGATGGAATGTCATGAGAGAGGGGTAGTACAAGCACCCTCCCTCAACTTATGTCAGACTCAGGACTTCTGAAAAAACAATGCTGGGTCTCTTTTCTGCTTAGCTTATTTTGAGTCTAGAAATAAATTAATTCCTCATATTAAATTACCATTTCCCCCATGTATTCTGTTGAGTACTTTGTGAACACATAATTTACAACATTACATGCTAGAAGATGTAAGATGTTAGAACACATTCCATGATTCATCAGCCAAAATAACTTTGTTAGCTTTATTAAATGTTAGGTTGAACACGTCTTTTTTCTACAGGAGTTCCCAAAGTTTTTAATATGTACATTATGAATTCCCAGGAGGCAGAGAACTATGCAAACTTACCCAAACTTATTAGATGGAAAACACTTTTATTAAAATACTATTTACATCTAATAGAAAATACTTCCTGGAACAAAGTTGAATAAACACTAAATTAAATCTTCAGTTAAGGACATCATGACAGTTTTATTACAAAGACAAATTTATTAATGAATTAATTCATGCGCAGAGAAAGAAGAAGTGTTTTGCAATTGAATCTTGTGAATTTTGTTCCTCTCTATAGCTCATTCAGTTTTGTGAAAGTCTTACTTCTAATTTCAAGTTTGTGTCTGCCAATTTTTTCATTGGTGAAACACATATTATTTTTACTATTCTGGCAGAAGTAGTGAAACATTTTAAAATCTATTATGATTCTTTCTGTTCAGGTCTAGACAATTTCTAAATGAGTCTGATAGTTGTCTTATTACTACTCATAGAGTCTGCACTGTTATAGTTTGTTCTGGTATATTAAGAATTACATTCCTAGGAAACCTGAAAACATGTCAAAAAATGAATAACAAAGATGTTTGCATGAGAAGAAAGAGCCTTAGGACCTAATGTATAAGAATAGGAAAAATAAATATTTTTTTCACATGAATTTCAATAATACAATGTCTTCTAAGCTAAAAAGATACTTTTTACCACAAGTTAACTCATCAAAATTGACAAAAACAGACTTAGACACAACCTCCTTATCCTTCCATTGATGCAAGTAGTAATTTCTCTGCTTCCTCTATCCTCTCCGGCTTTGAGCTATTCTAGTGATTTTGTTTGCTGCAACTATCACTAAATTTAAACAAAACAAGAAAAGAAACTCATGGACAAAGAATAGTGAGAGAAAAAAAGTATGACACTTGCATTGCTCTTTGCATTTGAGTCCTATTGTCACTTAGAGGTCTCTGTATCCTTCAATATTTAAGGAAAACTGCCCTGAGGATGTCCAAATCTCTCCCCAATATTTCTGTGAATTTTCAGGGCTTTTTTCATTCTCTGGACTCCTGCTTCCTCATTCATGTCCCTCCTCTGCACCATGATGATCCAGATGAGAAATCTGTTCCTTTTGTTAATTTATACGACCTTTTCCCATATATACCCACACCCACATCTCTTCCCACACAATCCAAGTATATAACAGACTTCATGACCAAGAGAGAGTAGGAGGAAATCAAATAACTTTTTGAATAAAAAACAGCTTGAACTTACAATATAACTATACATATATATAACACATATTCATATGACTTAAAGTATATATGTATAATAACTGATGGACTTGCAGTTAACTTCTGGAGTTGGTGATATAATTTGAAATAATTAATAGACTGAGAACAACTATACAAAAAATCAGCTTGCAGATAGTGGAAAGCTAAAATAAAACAAGAGTGAAGAATTTTGAGGCTAATATCTGAGAGCAGAAAATCAGACAGGGGAATTAGCATTTAAGCATCTTTCTTCTAGGGAGACTTGCTAATTCCTGGAGAGGCAAAAAAACCCATTTTTTTTAGAAAGAGGGGACAGTGAGAGAGAGAAAAACAATTTCTATTTAGTTTTTCATGTGACCTTCATTCCCCAGACACTTCATTGTGTATGTGGTGCTAGGGTTTGAACTCATGTACTCACACACGCCAGGCAAGCACCGTAACTATTGAGCCACAGCTCCAGGCCTGCAATGAAGCACTTTGGGAAGCATTACAGAGTTAGAGGGAATCAAAATTAAATCCAGGACCTAATAAGCCACAGAACAGAACATTGCTAAAACTCCCACATCTTTATTTGAAACTCAATTAGAATATCCCCAGATGTTTTGTAATTAATAAATTATCTTTGAAATTATTCTGGTCAGAAGAAAAATCACAGTTGAAGTGAGGAAACTATGTTGAACTGAATGACAGTGAAAAAATACATATCAAACTTGTAGAATGTCTAAGTGTAAGACCCGAAACTGTAAAACTTCTATAAGAATACAGGGGATAACCTTGACAAAACTGGATTACAATGATTTCTCAGCTATGACGCCAAACACACAGCAAAAACAGACAAATGGGACAACCCGAGGGAATAACAGAGTGAAAAGGCAACTTGTAGAATAGGAGAAAATATTTGCAAACCATGTATCTGAGAAGGGAATAACATCCAGAATACATAAAGAACTGGATAACAACAATAAAGAGAAAACATCTCAATTTAAAATTTGGCAAAGGACTGGAATAAATGTTTCTCCAGAGATATAGAAAATGGTCCACATGCATATGAAGATATGTTCAATATCCTTAATCATCAAGGAAATGAAAATTAAAACCATAATGGAACAGAAAGTCATTGTTGGCAAGGATGTTATATGCTCTTGGTGGAACTGTAAAATAGTGTGGCTGCTTTAGAGAAAGAATACAAAGATTCCTCAAAAAATAAAATAAAAATAGAGCTACCATCTGACGAAGCAACACCACTTTTGGTATATATCCTTCATGCTATTTTATTACCCAAAACCACACTACATAAATTGTTGTGGACTTACAGCTTACAATAACTTACAAAGCTACCAAAGTAGGAGCTTTGCAATGACTTTTTACAGAGGGATGAGTTAACCTTTAAGTCCACAGTTCCCCATGCTTCCTGTCAACTCTGCCTACTGACTCCATGCATCTCAGGCTACAGCACTGGCCATGGCACAACAGGTTCTCATACCAAGGGACGAGGGCAGCAAATCAACTCACTCTCCCATCATTTCCTGAGGCTAACTGAAGTTGCCTGTCTTTCACTTCTAGTGTGAGAGCATGCTTTTTTCCATCATTGAGTGCCCAGTATGCTGGCCTTGAAAGGAGCACTTTAGTTTTAGGATGTCTGAAAAAGCAGATGAAAAAAAAGAATTTGGCTATTGTAGTCTATATTTCAAATTTCACCACTGCCAAAGTGAGAATTATGTTTACTGAACACATGTGTTATGGTTGCATATGAGATGGTCCCCAAAATTTCCCATGTGAATGCGGAAATATTCAGAGATGAGAGGACTGGAGTGTGCGAGTTGTAGCATCAGTCCTTCCTAGTTTGAATGGACTAACTAGGTGGTAAATGTAGGCCAGTAGGTTGCAGCTAGAGGCAGTGGGTCACTGGGGATCTTCCCTGGAAGCATTCATTGTCTCTGAGCCTTCTGCTTTCTCTCTCTGATTTCCGGTTGCCATGAGTGCAGCAGCCTTGCTCTGATGCACCCTTCCACCATGATGTTCTGTCTCATCTTGGGCCCAGGGCAATGGAGTTGGTCAACCATGGACGGAACCTCAGTTATTTTGGTCACAGGCATTGAAAGCTGATTAACAGAACACGTGTCATGGAGTTCTAAATGAATCCATGGCAGAAGCTAGATGTCTATCAAATCATACTTACATAATTTTAATTTTAGTTATAATGATTATTATGAGAGAGAAAAAGACAGAAATGTAGGACAAGTTTTAAACCACCTAAGATATTGAAATAACTGGCATGGAGAGGTACTGTCCTTAGGGAAACCAAATCATCTTACTTACAACTTATTTATTTTTCTGCTTTTGATATGAACCCAACAGAAATGTGTTCACATGTAAAGCAAGATAAATATGTAAGAGTGTTTTAAAGTGTAATTTGCAATAGTCGTACAACAGAAATAAGCCAGATGCACATTAACAGTAGAATGGAATAATAATACCATGCAACAATGAAAATGAATAAACTATAGCTAAATCCTACAATGCAGAGTAAATATCAAAGCATAGTATCAATGAAAACAGATATACAGGGGCTGGAGCAGTGGCTTGGTGGTTACGGCACTTGCCCAGCATTTACAAGTACACAGGTTCAAACACCAGCACCCACATACACAACTAAGTGTCAGAGCAAGGAAAGCCATGTGAAAAACTCAATAAAAATTGATTCTCTCTTTCTCTCTCACACACACTGTCCTTCTCTCTCTCTCTTATTTTTTTTTAAAAAAACATATACAGAAAATAATACATATTGTATATTTCCATTAATATAAATTTTAAGAACAAATTTAAATTGTATTATTAGATATAGTTGCTACCTTTGAGGAGGAGGGCAGAAGCAATTAAGAAAGCATGAAGAGGGCTTCTGCTGTTCTGGCAATATTTTATTTTTTAAATGTGTCAAACAGTATTAAATTTACCATCTTAATTTAAGTGTACAGCATAGTACTGTTAGCTATATGCACAACAGAACTTTTTCCATCTTATGAAACTGACTCTACACTCATTGAACTAGAAATTCCCCTCTGATTCTACCTTTGGCAGCTACATTCTACCTTCTAATTCTATGAGGTAGACCACTTTTGATAGCTCATATAAATAGAATGATGCAGTGTTTATCTTCTGTGCCTGGCTTATTTCAATTAGTGTAATATCATCAAAGTTCATCCATGCATAATAAGATTTCCTTCATTTTTAAGACTAAAGATTATTCTGTTGTAAGTATATGCCACACTTTCTTTATTCTTTCATCTGTTAGTAGACATTTAATTTGTTTCCACATTCAGCTATTTGAATAATGCTGCAATGAACATGAGTACAGATAGCTCTTCCAAATCCTGATTTCAGTTTTTTCAAATAATTAAATGCCCAGGTGTAGCACTGCAGGACCATACAACTCTCTATTTTTCTTTCTTTTGAGTCTCCCAACTATTTCCCATAGCAACGGCACTGTTTTACATTCCTACCAACAGTGCACAAGATTTCCAATTTCTCCAAATCTTTGCCAGCACTTGATATTTGGGTGTTTTTCATTTGTTCGTTTGTTTGTTTTTTTATAATGACCACTCTAACGGGCGTGAAATGATATCTCAAGGTGGCTTTATTTTTCCTCTTTTTTTACACTTCAGGGGTCTTTATTTTCCCCTTCTATACAGGGCTAACACAATATCATTATTTGATGTCCATAAGAATGCTGGATGATTAAGAAAACCAGGAATAGGAAAGAATCACAGAATTAACTGCTTTGAAAAAGAAAGTACCTTTATCAGATCTATGCTTTCATTTTAGAGCCCTGGGCTTTACAGGACACTTTTTTATAGTTTTTATTGAATCAAGCATAAGGTGACACAAGACCGAGGTATGCCATCCCACCCACGCTTATATTTTTTTCCTCCCACTCTACTCATATCATCAAGCATATAAATAAATCACAAATGATGTGAAATAGGAAAAGCATAAGGACTTCCTTTGTTTTTTGGAAAATAGCTGGGAAACAACAGAACAGTATGTTTAAAAACACAGGAAAAAATTGTAGTAGCTAGTATCCATCTTAGGCATTACAACACATTTCTTTACGTAACCTTAAAACAGCCCATATTTTTACTCGTCATAAAAATCAATTCTGCTTATAAAAACAGGGTTATTCACCAAACTAACTTTTAAACTGCATCACTAAAATTGTAGTTGTAAACCTAATTTTGAACCTCTTAGAACATTCTTTACAATCATTGAAATTAGTAATTGCTCAGAAAAGCAGCACTGCCTCAGGTGAGCTATGATTGGGTAATCAAACGTTCCTGTTTCCCAGTATAAAGCTTTCATGGGCACAAACAAGGGGTTCCTTGTGATTTTATTGACCCTTTCTGACCAGTTTCTGAGGAAATGTTTCTTAATGAATCGATCACAGATGTGGGGTCTCACTCCTCACACCGGTACTGTTAGACAAGAGCCTCTGCACAGTTATGGACAGCGCCAGGACCTACTCCACCTTCGACCTCTATATCCAAGTTGGCTACTGGGTTCTCAACCAATGAATCTTTGATATCATTCCTTCCTTGAATTTCTACCCTCCAGATCCAGGTTCCACTGTCATAACCATAGCTGTTTGATTAGCCCAGGTACAAATGCTTACTCACATTTACTTGTTTGGTGAACAGCCACCGTTCAACCCATTTCCCCAGATAGCTTTAAGCAAAGCTCCTGGGTTCTCAGTAGCCTCTGGACGAAGGGTGTATAGTTGGCTCCTGCTGTAGACATTGACTTTACCACTGTTCTGGCCTGGACACCATCATGTGTGTGTGAAAGAAAGGGCTCTGGCCTAGCTGCTTTCAGACGTTTACTACCACAGGGTGAACAAAGGTACTGCTGGGAACAAAATGTCTGTACATCACATCGAGGAGCAGATCATTGGCCCCAGAGTCTAGCATCCAGAGGCACTTATCCATTAAATCGACCAGGTAGCCGTTGAGGATGGCCGGGCCAGCGTTACTTACTGACACCATGGTGCTGGTTCCCTTCAGCTAGTTGCCCCCACAAGTCCCCAGAAAGACAAAGCTGTTGTCCTGATACAGTGCACAGCCTGGAGCTCTGTCTTCATATTTTTTTCAGAATCAGTAATGGTGAACATCTTTTCACATGCTTATTGGTCACTTATTTAACTTTTTAAAAGAGATATCTACTGAAGTCCTCTTCCAATGTTTTAATGAGATTATTTGGGGTTTTTTGTTGTAATAGTAGTTGTTGCAGGAGTTTTTTATATATTCTCGATGTTAACCATTTCTCATATATTCAGTTTTCAAATATTTTCTCTTGTTTTATAGATTGTTTCTTCACTCTGTTGATTGTTTGCTTTGCTGTGCTGAAGCTTTTTAGCTTCATGTAGTCCCATTCATCTATTTAAACTTTTGTTGTTTGTTCCTTTGGTGTCATATCCAAGAAAATCATGGCCAAATCCAGTTTTTTCCTGTTTTTAAATTCTCCTGAATTTATTTACTAATTTTAACAGATTTTGGGTGTAGGTATCCTACAAATAAGAACATGTCATCTGCAAAAGGAGGTAATTTAAGTTCTTCCTTCACAATTTGGGTGGTATTTATTCTTTTTCTTGCTTAATTGCTCTGGCTTGGACTTCTGACACTATATTTAATAGAAATGGCAAGAATGGATGTTCTTGCATTGTTCCTGGTCATGCGGGAAAGGCTTTCAGTTTTGATGTTAGTTATGTTAGTTTGGGGTTTTTCATTTATGGCTTTTATTATGTTGAGGTAATTTCTTTCTATTCTGAATTTATTGAGCAAGTTTGTCATAAAAGGGAATTGAATTTTGCCAAATGTTTTTCTGCATTGATCGAGATAACTATGTAATTTTAATTCCTCCTTCTGTTAAAATGGTGTATTACATTGGTTGATTCTCATAAGTTGAATCATACTTGCTTTTAGGGATAAGTGTCAATCATGGTGAATATTATTTTTAATGTATATTTGAATTCAATTTGCTAGTATTTTGTTGAGGATTTTTGTATCAATATGCATTATGGATATTGATCTATAGTTTTTTTTTTCTTATAGTATATCTTGCTTTTCTATTTGGCCAATTCTGGGCTCAAAAAATGAAGTTGACTGTTTTTGCCTCTTCAATTTTTTGCAGTTTAAGAAGATTTATCCAGTGAAACCATCTGGGCCTTGATTTTTATCTCAAGGGACTTTTGATTTCTGATGCCTTACTTGTTATAGGTCTATTTTTTAAAAATTTCTTCATGACTCAGTCTAGAATAGTTGCATATTTCCAATAATTTATTCATTTTTTTCTACAGTCCAGGCTCAGAAAGTGATACCACCAAATCTGCACTTTCACATGCTGAAAGGGCTAGATGCTGCCTCCATTTTATGGTCCCATTGACCTCTTTTTCTCTCCCTCCAGTACTAGGAGAGACTTTCTGCAAGATTTTTCTTATCTATCTGACCAGATCTGCCAAAAGAGGAACACAGTTGCCTTCAGTTTCATATTAAGCTTTCTTCATTAATGAAAGGACATCAATCTCATTTCACAGGAAGGAATATTGAAAGTTAAACATCATATTTAGAGCCCAAAGGAACTTTATCCCAGTCAATTGTCTGTTCTTCTAAACATATTAATCTAAAATAAATTCCCAAAATATAATTCACTATCTCTCAAAAGTCACCTATACCTCCACTTCTCTCTCTGTTCTGAAGTGGATATTTAAGCTTTAATTATCTGATATTTTCTTTGAGTCTTATTTTTCTATATACCTCCTGGGTTTTTTTCTTCTTTTTCTTTTTGTATGTTAATAAATTTGTGTTTTCTTTTTCTTGTTAATCTGACTATGTGCAGTTTTATTTCTTAGACAAAAATGTTAGAGAGAAAGTATGTACTTTCCTACATTGAGTTGTATTTGTTGGTGTATAATAACTCATCGTAGCCTTTTATAATCCCTTCTGCTTCTGTGACATCACTTGTACTGTTTTTTCTTTATTTCTGGTTTTTGTTATTTTGGCTTCTGACTCCTTTTCTTAGTCTATGCTGTTGGTTAGACATGGATTGTCCTCCAGATTTTCACATACTAAAACCTTGGTCCCCAACCCCTGACTTTGTTGGGAATGGTGGACCCAATAAGACATGGGGCCTAGTGGAAGGTCTTCAGGTCTCTGGGGACATGCCTTTGAAAGGGATTGTGGTATCCCAGACCCTCACCTCTGTCTGTTTCTTTCTCACATTCCTACCAAAAAGTTAGTAGTTTTGCTGTGCCCTGTGCTCCCTGTCATGGTGTGCAGCCTTTGGCCCCAAAGTAATGGGTCCAATTCATCATGGATGGGAATCTTCAAAACGTAAGTCAAAATAAACCTTATCTTTTATAAGTTGATTATCTCAGATATTTGTTATAGAAGTGAAGAAGTGTCTGATACAGTTAGCTAAGTCTCAATTTTGCTGATCTTTCCAAAAACAAACTTAGTTTCTTAGTATTTTATTTTTTGGCTCAGGTTGTAGTTGTATTCAAATTTATTTTGGGATAATCCATTTAGTTGCACATTTATGTTTCACACATTCCTCTAGGTATGTTACAGACACAAAACGTAAGTTTAAAAAATAAGTTCCCTGTACTTTTCCCATTATGTGGCGTTTCTTTGCTCACTGTCATGCAGTATCTGTTCCTTGAATCATCCCAGATATACATCCTCCCTCTCTCTTATTCTGGCTGTATAATCCTCTTTCAGAGTCGCAGAAACACAAATTGGTTTCTCTTTATTAAACAGAACTTTTCATCTCTCTCCAGTGCCTGTGACCATAATTGAACAGCCTGATTAATTCAATTAAGTCATTCAGGAGGCCAGAGTTCTCCATGTTCCACCTGTTTTAAAATATATATAATCACAGAATTTCTTGTCATATGTGAAAAAGTTTCTTTTATTTTGAGCACTGTTTACTTCTAATCACAACTATGTACTCCTAATAAACTTGGACATCTTATAAGCCAATGTCTAACTAAAACTCCTATCACTTGAGAAATATATACATTTTATTTTTCTAAGGTAACATAGACCATCAATCAAATTAAGAAGAGCACCATAAGCAGAACTGTCAAAGGCATCCATGAAAAAAATCTCAGGGCAGTAGACTGATTTTTCGCAATTTTGTCTGCACAGCAGTGTCACGACCTCTCAGTAGAATCATGCGCTACATGAAGCTGTTTTAGGTAACAAGGGACCACATACACAATGATAACCCCATAAGATAATTATAAAACTGAAAAATTCCTATCATCTCGTCATGTTGTAGCACAATGCACTACTCAAATGTCTGTGGTGAAGTTGGTATGAACATACCTACTGCACCATCAGTCGTGTGAAAGCATAGCACATAAAATTACTGATAGTACGTAACACTTGATAGTAAGTTATTACATTATCGCTTTATACATTTACTATGCTATACATTTTTATCATTTTGGAGTATACTCATCTACTTATAAGAAATGAAGTTTACCATAAAACAGTATGTTATATTACATTAGCAGCAAGCAGCCTCATGTATCACATTAACTGTGCCTCCTGATTGCATCATTTTTCTTGTGATTGATTAATCTCCTATAGTTTTGTTTATTATGGACCTAGGAACAGTAACATATATATATGTGTGTCACACACACACACACACACATATATATATATATGTTACTGTTCCTAGGTATATATATGTGTATATATATACGTGTATATATATATATATATACACACACACATATATACTCTGTATATACACATATATAGTAACAAATATATATGCATATATATTTGTGTACACACACACACACACACACATACACTATATAGCATGGGTGTGTAGTAGGCCTCACCATCCAGGTTGGTGTAAGTATACTTTATGATGTTTGCATAATGACACCTAACAGTTCATTTCTCAGAATGCACCTGTCATTAAGAAACTAATGACTATAAATTTATGGAGCCACTTTATTTGTCATCAAAGTGTTATTATATTTATCAGACTAAGAAGTCATCTCTAAAAATCAGTAGCAATGAAACTCTAATTGTAAAATAAAAGAGAGAACAGCTTTATCAATCACTCTGTATCTCATTCCTTTCAAGCATAGAGCTCCATTTCTCCCAGTATAATATTTACAAGGTGATTGAATGGAAATGCATTATTTCTTATTAACATCAGAAATTGAAAATAGGTATCATGGATACTGAAAAAAACTATAAAGTTTGGATTTCATGGCAACAAACTAATCATTGGCTGAAAGCTGTATATGGGGGCAAAAAAGCAGCTCTGGTACATGGCTGTAATCTAGCTACTCAAGACGCTGAACCAGGATGATTGTAAAATTGAGGCTAGTTCAAAATTTAAAAATTAAAAAAATTGGTAATGTAGCCCTGTGGTAGACCACCCAGGAATCTATTTCAAGTATTCCACTCCCCACCAAAAGGCAACTCTTTCCCCTAGTAAATATAATTTAATAAAGTAAATAGCTAGCTAAGAGGAGAGCAGCAACTTCAGGAATTTTAGTCTTAATTCTCAGGGCCATCTACTTAATGAGAATCTCCCTTGCTTCTCATTAATCAGCACTGTCTGAAGGAGGGCCCTAACAATTTACATTTCAATGGGTGTCCAGAATGGTTTTTTTTCCTTTGCAGAAAATCAATGAGCTCAGGAGAATTAAATGGAATGAAAGGATGGATTCCTTTGATTATTCATTGCTTATTATTCATAATCAATCTCAGCATCTCCTTAAGAGATAATTACCAGGAATAAATTCCTACTCCAAAATATCTTAATAGATTTTGAGATTCAGACTTATAAATTATTGAACCCTTTTTTTTTTCTGGCTTCCGTATGCCAGTTATGTTTGATTCTAACTATCAACTCATGGTATTAAAAAATTCATAATATTTTTTAGAGTTTTCTGGAAGCTTTTCATGTCATGTTAACTTCCTGGTTGGAATCTATGTCCAGGAAGAGAAGGAATCTTTTTTCATTTGTTCACTGATGCATACCCACTACCTAGAACAGTTCCTGGCTTAGGGTAGCAACTCGGAAAATATTTGTTGAATGAATAAATAAAATGCATATCTACAAACTCAGTTTCTACAAATTCAGTTTCTCATTTTGTAGAAGCCCTATGTGGTAAACAATTCAGAAGTGATTCTTAGGGTATGAGCAAGGAATGGCTTTTTGATTTGAGATGCTAAAGAATGTTCAGTTGTTTCTATTTGAATTCATTTGTGGAGATTGGTTATGGTATCAACATGAAAAAGTAATTGTTCCTGTAAAACTTGGGTCCAAGTTCTTACTTGGAGGCTTTCTGATGTACAGCTTCTTTATTTGTAAAGATAAATGCTTTTTGTTATGTGCTTTCTTTGTGCTTGTCACTATTTTAAGTAGTTTATGTGTAATTTTATTTCATTTATTCTTCGTAGATATCTGGTATGGAAGGTTATTGCTTTTGTCTTTCAGATGAAAAAACTAATGCTTAGAAAAATCCAATATTTTATCCAAGATCACAAAACTATGAAGTCACAGGATCCATATCCCCCAAAGTCTCCACCCTTAATTTGTCCCAGGCATGAAAAGAAGATGCTGTAAAGAAACACAGAGGGAAGATGGCCTGTGGGCCATGGAACAAGGTCTGGAAGAACCCTGACCTCACAGACCTCAGAAGGAACAATCATGACAACACGTTGATTTTGAGCTTCAAGCCTTCATAATTATGAGAAAATAAATGCCCAACATTTAAATCGCCCAGCTTATAATATTTTGTACAAAATCCTAGAAAACAAATAGAATAGTGAGTACTGTGTGGAAAGAACTTGAGAGAGGAGGTTAGTGTGTTTTCAGCTGCAAATGAAGAGTATAAAACCAAAAGTAACTGAAAAATTTGAGCTGGAGATAAGTAGCTCCAAGGTTGTTTCTGTGTCCATGTGATCATAAAGGACCCAAACTTTTCATTACTTTTCTTTACCATCTTCACTGTGAGTAATGTCCCTCTTCAAGGTTATGTAAGGGGCAGCATTTGCTCCAAGTGTTATGTCCTGACATGACAAAGTGCCTAAGTAGGAAAGGAAGGTGTGGGGTTCTCCTCGAGACTCTCATCCGACAACTCCTGTATTTCACTGGTCAGAGGCAGGTTGCATGACCATCACCAACAGCAAGGAAGCTCAGCAGAGTGAGTGCTGCCTGCTTCGCTATAATATTCATTTCCAGGAATTGAAATGAATTGGTAAATGATGTCAGTATAATGTGGAAGTCAGGTTAGTAATAGCAAAAGAACAGAATATAAAATCCCAGCAGGAGAAAATGAATAACTTTCACCAGGAATGGTAAAAGCCTTTAGTTACACAGGCAGGAAAATTTTTAACTTGTCTTGAGAAATTTAAAATGACTACAGCATTTGGGGGCCCCCTCCCTAAAGTGGCACCTACTAATCCCAAACCTTATGCAGCTCAGTTTGAGGTAGGTTCTACTCCCTTCTATGTCATGTTGGCAGCAGCCTCTCTGTTCCAGAACTCCAGGAGGTTTCTCATATTTTTCTTTCTTTTTCTAAAATAACTTTTTATTGAATGAAGCACAACATATACAGAAAGAGGCATGAAACAAAAGTCAACAGTCCACATTGTTTTAATGCATTTTTATTACATCCCAAGGACTCCCAATTGTATGTTCAGAGTTGTCTTCCCAGGATTGTCCAAGTTGTGTTCTGAAACACCTATTATTTTTTTGCCATTGATCTTGATGAAAGATGCTTAGGTTTTGAATTTTGTATTTTTTAACTCATTTTCCCTATGAACCCTGAGTTTGCAGAGAACAAGTATTTCCAGTAATGACATTACAGCAGAAATGAATGAATCTAACATTGTCAGCCTCTGTCACAGGAACAGGACTCTGTCAACTAGAAGAATGGGAAGGTAGTGACTTGTTGGGGAGGGGACAGCAATGTCTGTCTCATAATGCACATGGACATCATCGGTTTTGCTGTCGCAAGTTCAATATTTGACATGACGAGAATGGTTTGGAAGGAGTAAAAACTGCTACAGCTAAATATGGAATCTGATAATAAAATTTAATTGGTAGGTTGTCTCTCCACTGCAATCTCTACTGTGACTAACAGATGTTTGGGAAGAATTTGTGGCTTCTTTTTAGTAACCCATGGATGTGGGAGATTAGAATGAGAGGCTGGTCAACCACATTGGCAAAGCGTTTTTGTTTATAGACAGTAAATCTGTGAGCCTCAGACTACAGAAGCTGCTTAGAAAGTGAAGATAAATATTCATCTGCCAAGGGTTAGGCATTGCAGGGGGACCGTTGGAGGGGGGATAACTGCTCACACCCAGACAGGCTACACACTTCCAGAAGTAGTTTTCTGTGTAGGAAAATACAGCATATTCACAGATAGGGCCTGCCTGGGAATCCAGAGTCACACAACCTCCTCAGTTTGACCTGCTCCTCATACAACAGAACCTGCATCATTGGACCATGAAGAAATAATTCTAAGTTCTTCACTGGGCACTTCTCTGCATTTAGTGGACTGAGAGGAGAGGAGAAAAGGGTCATTCACCATTCTTTAAATAGGAAAACACTTTTCACATTTCCCTTATTACCCAGATTCTTCTTAAAGATGATGGGTGACAGGTAATTCACTCTGCAGCATTTATAGTATATAGATAAGAGAATGGATGCTGGAGCCAGATTATGTAGGTTCAATTTCCATTTGTTCTACTCTATCCACTACCTGACCTTGTCCAAATTATTTAACATCCTGTGCCTCAGTCGCTTCATTTATTTAAGGGGAGTAATAATATAAAGCATAAGGTTGTGATGATTTTATATCTGTATATATTTTGTATATGTATATATAATATGTAATAGAGGAAGAGCCTAGCACTATACACATCATATTATTATTACTATTATTCTAATTATATTTATTAGCATGACTGAAGGTCATTTAAATCAGAGCACATACTCTGACCAGATATTTTCATTTTGTTTCTTAGTGAACTAAGAGACTATGTTGGATGTCAAAATATGTGTAGGACATATTTGTTGCTTTTGATTCTCTATCCATTTAGCCTCCTGGAAACTGTTTACCAATTTCTCTCTGGAGGACAACATCTGTTCTGCTCTCAGAAAAAGTGTTTCAAATACTTCAAACAGAGTAGATATCACCTCCAGCTTCAGGGGTAAGCTTGTGCTTCTTGTGTTGGCCAATCAAAGTAATGCATTCCCCTGACCATGTACATTATTGGTTCAAGTTTGGCATGAAATATCATCAGGGCCACTAGGGGATGGGTGTTTTCCCAGGTCTAGTGGAAAACACTCAGATGGCTTCTTTGTAGGATTTGAACCTAGAGGCAGGTAGATACAATTCTGAAGCTGCTAGCAGCCATTTGACAGTATATAAAAGCTTAAGAAAAAAAGTTGTTGCATAAATGTTTTATTCTTTTTTTGTCCACTTTTCACCTTTGAGCAGCTTTCGAATGTTGAAAAATTTCCCAGCTTAGGAGACCACCTTTGCATTCAAATGCTTCGTTTGTTTTAAATGCTTCATTTGCCCTGGGCCATGTATGTCCTAAGATCTGCTAATTAGACTTACCCTTGCCAGACTTTTAATCAGGAGTCAAGGGAAAAAAGAAAAATGAAATTATTCCTGGAATGCGGCAGCAGCAGCTCTTTCATTTGTTTATTTATTTATTTATTTTTTAGATTTCCCAGTAGCAAGGGATCCAGCAGGAGTACTCAGTATCTGGGACTGGAACTGTTATGTCCAGTTTATGCTGGTTCTTTTTTTTTTTTTTTTCTACATTTATTAGGAGTATATTGCGATACAGGATACAGATGAGGGGGAAACATTGTCAAAACTGTAGCAATCAATGTGTATAAACTTTGTTAACCAGGGGTAATGCTAACACATAGGTAAGCTACTATGGGTTTCATCTATTGCAGTTCCCCCCAGAAGAACTCATGTGTTAATTGGGTAACTAGTGTAGGAATAACATCGGCTTCTGGAATGGTTCCCCCATCTTCCCCATCACCAGACTCCTATGAGTTCTTCGTATACCCTCCCCCCTCCCCATCCCCTTCCCTCCACCTCCAAGTTCCCTAGGGAGCTTTCGCCCCTGTTGCACTGAAAGTCATTCAATTTGAGGCTTTGTTA
>PVKS010007326.1:0-73544 GCA_004027875.1 Aplodontia rufa
ACAAGTTTTTAACAAAATAATATAAAATGTATATATATTCTGGATATCAGAATTACCCCCAGGAGTGCCCCCCAAGTATGATTTGTATTTTAGATCACTAGCCCCTCTCAACCTGACTCATTGCAGTAGCACTGTTTCAGTGGCTTAGAAACCACATGGAGCCAGTGGCATCTGGATTGACCAGTACAGTTTATTGTTCAAATAGCACAGAGACTCTGAACTGAAAATCTTCAAACAGCTCCCTGCCAACTAGATTACTTGCTGAATCTGCACCAGGCTAAGACCTCTTTACCCTTCTCTTAGTGTATTAGGACTGGAGAAAAACATCCAGGATAGCCATGCTGTTAAGGGACAGGGGTAGGGGCTTTTGTACTTCCAGGCCAGTGGAAATAAATGGGACCAAAAGCCAGTGAACATGTCCAAGGCTTGGCCAGATCAGAGCGTAAGATGTTTGTGTGCAGAGGCTGGGGCATCCTGCAGGACGCTGCTGGCACCAGTCTGCACAGTAGTATACACCCTCATGACTCTTCTCCAACTTCTGCATCAATAGGCAACAGCTCTGGTGTCCTTTGTGTTCAGGGTATCATTTTATCCACTTTCAGGATGGACTCACCCTGCACATCCCTGCTGAATTTGTCCAGCTGGAGGACTCTCTGTGGGACCTGACGCTTCTATTGCCAATACCTGTGGATGTACCTGATCCTGGTGTGGAACATGCACTGCAGAAATCCCAAGCTTCCCTTGAGTGGCAGGATTCAGCTGCTGCAGTATGAGGGACTGCTCAGCTGCAAGGCAGAGATCAGTGAGGCCAGGGAGGCCAAGTCTGATGGCCTCTGCTGCTGCCATCTTGCAAGAAGGTTTGGGGTTTATCTGGGAGCATTAAGCCCCAAAAGATGGTAAGAAATCTCGCAAGTCTCTGTGTCCTGACCATGGTAAAGGAACCTAGGGAGATTCCTGGTCACAAACTGCCATCAGCCACAACTTGCTGGGTGATTGGGACCAGGTTAGGTCCCAAGGCAATTCTTCTCTGATACAAGGATTCAATTGGTAGGAGATATAAGACAGGGAGGAAGAATCCCCAGACAGAGAAGACACACAAATCTATCCACGGGGTGTAGGGAGGATGGATGACTAGCTCTCTGAGAAATGTTTCATGAACTTTATGGACAAATAACAATAGTGCAAAATGCTGGTGGGACACCTCCCATACCCTCACTGTCCCCTTGTTGTGCAGTGGCTTGGGCTCTGTAATTATTGGTTCATGGTCTTCTTTTAGATTCTGAAAAGTGCTTAGTGGGATAAACATCATATCCTCAATTTAGAAATGTTGAAAGCAAGGTTGTTATTTTAAATAACTTGTCAAAGACTGAGCACTTAGGGGGAAAGAAGGTTGGGATATTAATCCAGGTACTGCTGTAGACCTACCTTCTGCTTCATTAAGACACTTTATAGTGATGGAACCACAATATGCTGCTTGATTTAGGGCAAGGGCAAGCACTGAAAGCCGTCCCTGACAAAAGGGCATATTGTCCACCTGAGCTGTATGGGATCTCATCCCTCAGTGGTCGTGTTGGAGATTTTCAGTGCCCAGAAATAGCAAAGGAAGTGTTTGGTCTTCAGTGGGATCCTATAAGCATGTAATAGACCTGTAAGTAAGTAATATAATCATAGGTACATAGAAAACTCTCAATAAATGTGGATTATTATTGTTTAACCTAGAAACTGGACATGTCGCAGGAGGTGATTTCTGGGGACCACATGCAGTAGAATGACAGGTTATGACATGTTTTTAGATAAGCAGGTTTTGCGTGTGTGTGTGTATGTGTGTGTGTTTGTGCTTGTTCACAAAGGAAGGGACTAAGTTGGACCAGATCATAGGTCCTCAGAAATGGAGACAACAGTGTGTTGGGATGCACAAGCCAAGGAACCCACGAGCAATGACACTGGGAGAGTCAGACCAAGCCTGGACCCAAGGGGAAATGCAGGTTCAAGTCCAGTTATGCTAATTGCTCCCAGGACCTTGTAAGTAGTTGGGCACATGGCCATGAAGGAAAGGTGGTGGTCTTGGTAAGAAACAGGGCTTGGCTTTGAAGGGAAGTTGTGGTCCTGGGTTTCCTACCACCAGACCCAGGTCCTGAGCTCCTCTCCTGGGGTTGCAGCAGAGAGCCAAGTTTGCACAGCACAACTGAGGTTCAGTTTCCAGCGTCTCCACAGGAAGCCTTTGGATTGTGCTTGTTTAGTGACTTAGTGGTCAAATCCAAAGCTAATGAATTTTTTTTTGATAAAGTGGTATTCTGACACTACCGTTTACACCTTTTAAAAACATCAAGCCCCACTGTGGTGTTAGAAATGACAGCTGTGCCAGCATTGGCAGAGTGTAATAATCAGTAGAAAGAGATTCAATGCAGATGGTGAGAAAACAGCCAATTTTTCGCTGTTTTTGTTTATTTTTCAGATTTCCAGCTGCAGTAAACATGGGAATGCAGACATCTCTTTGAGATAGTGATTTTATTTCCTTTGTTGGTGTACTCACAAATGGGAATGCCACTTTGAGAAGTTCCGCTTTTAATTCTAGGAGGAACTTCCATAAAGTTTTCAGTATGACTTCAGCAAATTACATTACTATGAACAATGCCTAATGATTTCTTTTTCTTCACATTCTTAAGAGTACTACTTGTCTTCTGATTTTTCATTACTAGTTTTCCTAATGGATGTGAGAGGAACAACACAGTTTTCAAAAGAAGATCGTTGGTAGCACACTATAAATTCCCACCTTGCTCAGGAGTCACAGAAGGCTAGAAATTTGAAGATAGAAGAGAGGTCTTGTTCCAAGGGCCTCACTGTTACTCATTGTGAAGAGGAGAAAATAAATGCTGGTTAATCCAGGACCAAGAACAGCTGAGGCAGGATTGGAACACCTACTCTGTTATAGTTTAGATATGAAGTGGCCCCAAAAGCTCATGTGTGAGACAATGCAAGAAAGTTCAGAGGTGAAATGATTGGGTTATGGGAGGTTTAACCTAATCAGTGCACTAATTCCCTGATAGGTACTAACTGGGGGGTAGGCAAGTAGGGTGTGGTAGAGGAATGGGTCATTGGACGCTTGCCTTTGTGGTTTATGTTTTGTCAGTTGAGAAGGAAACTCCCCCACACCCTGTCTTTCTATCTCCCCCCCTCTCTCTGTCTCCTTCTTAGTGGCCATGTCCTGAGCCACTTCCCTCCACCCTAGACCTTGTCATGATGTTCTGCTACACTTGTATCCAAGGCAATGGATCTAGCCCTCTGTGGATTGAGTCAGCTACAACTGAGCCCCCAATAAGCTTTTTCTCCTCTAAAACTGTTCTTCTATAGACTTTTGGTCACCACAGCAAAAAAAAATTATTATTATTTAAAAAAATAATACAGATGACTTCAGCATGAAGTCTTCATGATGTCCATCTATTTCATTCCATCATTTCTCAAAATCCTGTGGAATGAATCAGAGTCATTTCTAGATATTGTCTGTTGACCACAATTGATAGATGTTACAATACAACTACCTTTCCATAATGCTCTCCTAAATGTTACCTCTAACTGATCAATGCCAAGTGACCTTGTGTGTCCTAGATAGCAAATTTAACAAGCCTCCACCAGCCCCTAGAAGGCTGAGAGAATGATGCTGTCAGCAAGGCTGCTTGGCCAAAGATGAGAGATAACAGTTTGGTATTTGGATCTTGGGGTGCAACAAGGGGTAGGGTACAGCTGTTGAGAGGGGAGTGGAATCAATATAGGGTGGGATTTAGGCTTTAGGCTCATGGTTTCCCTTTGTTCAGAGTACAGTGAGGTCAGGTCAGGAAGTGGGATGGAAACTAATCTATCTGCTACCAGTAGACATAAGCAAAATTTTGAGCACAGATAAGGGCGGATCTGAACCACTGTGCCAATCCAGAAAGCACAGTAATACACAGCAGAGTCACTGCTTTCCACATTTCGTACCATGAGTTTACATCTCCCATCTGTGCCTTTATGAGCTTCATATTTTGCTGAACTGATTCCTGAGTCCACCACAAACTTGGAATTGAAAAAGTTATAGTATAGAAGGTATTGTGGAGCCTTCCCCTCCTTGAATTGGTACCAGTGGATGTAGCTCCTTTGATCATGTAAATCACAAGTGATTACCGCGGTTGACCCAGGTGGACTGGTAATTGACATCATTCTCTCCTCCATGTTGGAAGCTGGTTGACTGCCTGCAGTAGTAAAAACAAAAAAATAATGAAAAAGAGGCATTGTGATTCTTTGGTATTGCCTCTTTTGGGGAAAACAACATCCCATACTTACCAGGAGACAGGATAGCTAGAAGAAGTAGGGCCAGAATCCACAGCATGCCTTCTTCCCTGGCGCTTAGAAGGAAAAGGAGTAGATGAAAAGAGGAGAAGAAACCCCTCTCAAAACTCAAATTCTGCTCAAAATGTAAGTGATCCCTCCATCAGTGACCTAGAGCTGATCCTCCTGGCTGTGTTACAAGCTGGGAAATTTAACTGCTTCAGAAGAAAAGTCAGCTGTTTTACCCAGAGGGCGGTGCTGGGAGGAGCCCCTGCTTTTTCCTTCTGCCTGCTTCTCTAGCGCCCCCCTGTGGCAGCTGTGGGCAGACCCTCTGCAGAGGAGAAGTCAGAGCCTGGAGGGCTCAGAGCTGAAGCTGGTTGGACACGCATGTGGTATGAGGAAGAGCTGTGGAAGAAAATGCCTGTCTTCTTATATAAATAGTTCTCTATGAAGTTTAGAATGTTCAGGTTGATGCCACTCCTGTGATCTTGTCTTGAGATAAAACTTCGTTATAATGGACCTGAAATACCTTCATTTACATCTGTAAATTACCTTGGGGCCACCACAAATCTGATAAACTTCGACTCTGCTTTAGTAAAAGAATACAGGGATGTTGGCTCCAAATAGATGTGTGTGGGCGGAGGTGATCCATACAGGGGCATGAAACTGCTATAGGGGCAGCCCTGAATACAGAGAGCCCTAGTCACACCCAGGATGACCTTGCAGGTCCCAGCAAGCTCTAGTTCTGGTCATGTCATGTCATGATCCTTCCTCTGTTCACTGAGACTGAATCTGACCTGTCAACGAATAATTTAAGGAAAGTCATATGCTGAAGCCCACTCAAAAGACTACTTAATTAGTTGAAATGGCATATCTTTAGTAAGTGAAATAAATGCCTTTTACATCTCAGGAGTAGAGAATATACACCAAGTCTACAGATGAGCCAGATGTTGGGTTACTAATTTTATGAAATTCAAGAGTGTTACTCAAGACATGCAGGAATAAACTACTGGAATGAAACTTGTCTTATAAAAAGAAGGAAACGTTCTCTGAAAGACTGACTGAACACAGAAAAAGTAAAATGAGTACATGATTAGAATGTGCCTTGAAGTCAGACTGTGAACATCTTTACTTCTCTGTGGAACTGGATGGATTAAGTCCAGGGACTTGAGTACTCACTTTGCACCATGGCTGAGCTGGGTAGAGGGTGGGACTATTTTCTTATTGCTCACATTAGCTGACCTCCCTCTTCTGACTAAAGCCTTACTTAGGTTGAATCTGATGTCATACTTTCTCTGTAAAGGGACTGTTCTGATTCTGGGTATGACATTTACCAGGCAACTGGACTCAAGGCTTCTATGTCTCTGTGCTCCTGAAGCAAGTTGCTGTTGCCCACAAGACATTTAGCTAGGCTCAGGGCTTCAAGGAAACGGGTTTTCCTATTCATTCTACACTAGGAACATGAAACCAAAAGGTACCAGAATCTTTAAATCAAATACCTGAGAAAAGCCAGACACTTAGTAGAATGTTAAATCTTATCTTGGGGCTTCAGATGTCCTTTACTTCTTCAGAACAGTGTCAGGGGGGCTGGGGATATAGCTAGGTGACAGCTTGCATAAAATAGAGCAGGATCAGGGGAGTAGACAGAAGTTATACTGTCCAAACAACCCTGAGTATCAGATTCCCAGCCTCCTCCAACAGAGTGCAACGCACAGTGAGCCCAGAATACCCAGAGCAGGGAGAGCAAGTCCCATCCCAGTCTCGTCTGTGTAAAGATGGGTGCTTCCTTCCATTAGCTGTGGCCTTTTGAAACTGAGTGAAGGTAGTTGTGGTTTAACTGCCCTCAACTTTTGTTCTAATGCCGAAACCACCCCCACACTGCCCTAACCAGTAGGGGCCCCTTTGACTTTGAGTATTTTCTGCAAATCAGTCACATTTGACAGAGCACAAAAACAAAAGACCCCTGAGAAAAGAAAACACCAGCAGCCACCAGGGCTTATCTACCACCCACTCCGTGTCCCCATCACCAGTGCTCCCCCTCTCTGCCCTGCTCAAGTTCAGGGTTGCCCAGGAGTATTAGGGGATAAAGGGGCTCAAGCTTGAAACCAGAGAAGAAGCTGCCTAGTACCTGGCCAGTGATGTTAGACCCACAATGCTCTCAGGGTTCTGAAAGACTCCTTCCTTTGTGTCTGTGCTTACACAGGGCAGGGAGAGCTCATCTCTAAACAGAGGACCACCTCTGACATTAAGAGGCGTGATCAATGCAGGAGAATCAAGGAGTAGTGCTAGAGTAAGGTTAATCTTTATTGAGTCTGATTACTCTTATTTCTAAGAAGAAATCTGTTTGGTTTCTAAAACAACACATTTCATAGAATCCTAAGTTGAGTATAAACAAACAAATTAAAAACCTGTCCAAGGTTAAATAGGTCATTGTTTTAATTCTAATAATAAAAGCTTTTACTTTAAAATGAGTCATTAATCCTTCTAATTCAAAAGGATTACCACTTACAATTTTCACCCATCTGCCATTCATTGAATATTTCATTATATATCCTTGCCTACAGAAATATCAGTTAAAAAGTCAAAAGCATGAACAAATATTGCAAAAAGTATAAATTCACCTTCAACACAGAAGATATATGTGTGTGTGTGTACCTTCATTTATAATATCAGAAAAAGTGAACTTGAGTGCCAACTTGATTTTTCTAATCTGTACAATATAGGTGTATAAATTCACCAGAATGGAAGTGCTCTTAGAGGAGCAGGAATTGCCTGGTGCATGGTAGAAGCTAAATTTCTACTCCACCCCAACGATATCTCTGCTGAAAAATAAGAACAGAGATTTTCCTTGGTGCTTTGGCCTGTATTGGTGTTGAATTCCTTCTCTCTAGAGTCCATCACATAACAATGCTCTTGGGGACTTGTCTGTACCAAGCCATATTAATACATTTGGTCCAGACAGTACCAGGAGACAGGATATATAATTTCATTTTATAGGGGGAAATTATGGCACAGAGTTTCTAAATATATTCATCTGATTTCACACAGATGCTGAATTTCAAACCCAGGGCTGAAATCCAGTCTGTGTGTGTGTGTGTGTGTGTGTGTGTGTGTGTGTATTTGAAGTGCTGACTTGCCTGTCATGCTGCCTCTCCAGGGTTGGTGCCCTCTCATGGGGCCATTGTGAGGCTCTGGAAACACAGTGCTTATAAATACACTTATAAATTGCTGTTACAAAACAGAGCACACACAGTGTGAGTCACTGGTCTCAGATCACACAAACCTGAATCTACAAACCTTTAGAGCCATAATGTGGGTGTCTTCATTTTGGTATGGCTCCTGTTTGAACTAATGTTCACAGTGAAATGCCCATAACCACCATCTCAAGGGCAGAATTGGACTTGTGCTATTAGATGCTTCTTAACTACCATGGGTTGAAATCATGATTCAGTTGTGATGACATTTCTCAACTTGGACATTCAATTCGGCTTCATCAAATTAAGATATGCATAGACAAAAGTAGACATTTGATTTTTAAAATTTATTGTGTCTATTATGAAAAACAAAGCACAGAATAAAATAGCAAAGAAGGCTGCTTTATGTTGTGCAGAATGGAAAGCTAAATGGGCAATCGGGCTGTGACTAGAAGCTGCTCTCTGTCCCCACCAAGGCTGTCATGATTTGAGTTGACTGGAGGGGCCGATGGAGACTGTGCAGACGGAGGGACTAGGGACCACTATGGGCTGCTTTCTGTTATTACTGAGTGAAGTTTCTGAGTTTGTGAATTGGTTTGAAATGTTTCTGCAATGACGATGCAGTAAAACACACATGAAATGAAGGAGCCCATGTCCATCAACTGAGCCCAGCCAGTTCCTCAGCAGACACCATTCAGGACAATAGGCCAAGAACACCACCCTCTTGTGTGACCATCTGTTAGGAGCTCTTCCCATTCCTGCAGTCAGCTGTTCTTCTAAGCAGACAGAAGGTGACGATGGCCAAGTAGACCCCACTTTTGAGGAGCAGGAGGAGGTAGGTGCAGTAGGCAGAAGTGCTGGTGAGCTGCAGCCTCAACACATCTAAGAGAAGTTGTCCAATTAGTTTCACCTGTTCTTTGACAGGATAGGAACCCTCATGGGGGAGGGTGCCACTGATGTTTATTTTTGGTGACCTACACTGAAGTGACACCACCCCCACAAAACCCCAAAGGTCAACACCTACCACTCCCACCTGAATCACCAAGAGCATGGCTCAGCTTGCAAGTCAAGTCCATTAACAACCTTGACAATACTCACTTAGAGATTTCCTAATGCCAAAAAGTAAGGTTCATTTTTAATGTCTGAGGTCAATAGGGGTCACATTTATGCATGATAATTAGGTTTTAGATTTTCTTCACCTCCACTATGTCTCTAAGAAAAAATAGTACATAATATTCATTAAACACTAACCAAATGCCAGACAGTATTCTGAAAGCTTTGCATCTAAAGCTTTAGTCTTAGTTAAACTTTAAAATCTTTAAAACAACTTATTAGAGAAAGAAAAAATCACTTTCATTCCCATCTGTAAATGAATGATCTGAGAGTATGGATAAAAATAATTTGCCTGATGTCATACATTTATTGTGACAGCCCCTGATTTTGACCCTAGCAGTATGACTTTAAAGAAAATATTTTATCTCCTATCTGATACCACATTTCTGAAGGCAATAAACAAAAAGTTGAACATAAATATAAATTTGAGTCATTGATTTAGAAGCATATGAGACACTGTAGATTATGCATGTATTGAGACTGCTAATGGTGATAATTTATGGAATTTGGTGGTGTTCACAGCAGGGCAATTGGGGGATTTTAAAAGAGGGCACTAAGAAAAATAGAACAAAGGAGTTCTGGAAACTCCCTGGAGAAATTAGGTGGTCAGGCAGTCAGGATATATCATCTCTCTTTTCTGAATGTCTCTTGTTTATGCTATAATATTTTGGGGTAATCACACACATTATCCTTTGAAGTTTTACAAGAAATATGTGCTGTCAAATAACAATTAAAGATGACGACAGCAGGCCACAGTGACTAATCTATGAGCCACAAGGACAAGTTTCTTCCTTTGGAAAATTCCATGTACATATTCCATCTTCACAGAGTCAGAACTCAGAGAGATCTCAGGAAATGTGTGCATAGCTCCCTCCCCTGGCCAGGTGTGGGTTCCAGCCTGTGTGGCAGCTGAGGTTCAGACCCAGAGACACTGGAAAAAGAGGAAAGGTGAGCAGAGCTGGAGCCAAGGCCTCCAGCCAGCTTCTGTGTGCATACAAAGGAAGAAAAGGGCAAGAAACTCGTACTTACTCCGCTAAAAAGATAATCTATGCTAGACATTCACTTCAATATAAGTGAATCTAGCATATTTATTCTCTGTTGGCTGAAGAGCAAAGAATTACAAAGTGGAAGTTAGGATACAACTGATTATAATGAGAATGGGAGAACAGCCCAATCTGAGATACCCTGAGACCCACACAATTCCCACCCTCACCATGTCTCCATATTGCCTTAGGACCAAGGCTTTGGAATTTCATACTCTGATGAAGAGAGAACTAGGGAACTATTTGAAGGCATGAGCTGAAACCCAAGGGCTGGCTGTTAGGGCATGTGCAAGACATATAATTAATTTTATCTCATCACACTTATCTGTAAAATAAGGGAAACTATCATACTGCATGATGAAGGTATTATGAAGAATAAACACAAAAAATGCATACAGAACACAGGCCAAGACCTTCTGCACAAAAAGCGTTCAGTAAGCGCCACTTCACATGATTAGCATCTATCTAGAACACTTAAATAAACTAAAAGTAACCTTTTCCCAAGTCATCAGAAACAATAGAAGTATTTTTGTTGACAGTTCAGAGCATTTCACTGAAACCTGTGGTTAAAGTCTCTCCTACCCAAATCAGTAATTGACTGTGTTATTGTCATGACCTAGAAATTATGCATTAATTTAATATATCATTCAGTCTATTCTGTAGTATCCAGCCATTTTGTTTTTTCTACCTGCAGCCAGTAAAGTACAAAAGTTAAAATGTGCAAGGGGGAAAACTGCTAAAGCATGACAGGATGGAAAACATACACTAAAACTTACTGTTTTCATCTGCAGAGCAAACTTCAGTTCTGGTGACACCTGGAAGAAATGAGAGCAATTACTGTTCAATTACTTAGGTCCAATATTTGACAGTGGGAGCATATGCATATATACATATAGCTTTATATGTATATAATAAATCTATATAATAAATTCTACAGAAATAAAGGAAGGCATTAAAAATCTGAGCCCCACAATTACAGAAATAATTGGTCTCAGACTATACTTCAATAAAAATCATTCATATATCATTTTTTCATTTTTGAAGAAGTTCATGGAAGATATATTTTCTTTCTTTTTTGCCATAAGTGTAATACAATGTCCAAGACAACCTGCAATGCAAAGCAGCCCTATCATTCCACATCATGTACATCCCCAGGGCACCTGTCCAAACCTCACTTGTCATTGCAAAACTAAGGGTCCCGGAGAATGAAGTCTTACTTGGAAAATCTGAGCCTTTCATGGAAAAGTTCTTCTATGCTTCTTCCACTAATTTAAAAGGAATGTAGCCCAGGAACCAGTACAAGAACAATTCCTTCCCATGGCCACTCTGGGACATTTGGATTCTTGGAACTACTCTTATTTCTGAAAGTCATCAAACGCGGGAACTCCTTTTAGCATTCTCAGGGTGCTGAGTTGCTAGGTGTTTTAAAGTATGTTGTTTTTAGCTTTGTTTTATTTGCTTTTGTTGTTTTGTTTGCAGAGCTAATGATTGACCCTAGTCCTTCACACATGCTTAGCAAGGGCTCAGTCACCTAGTTATATGGCAGCCATGTTGTTTCCTATAAATGATTTAATAATTCTTTAAAAATCAAGTGATATTGATATATTGAATGACAAAACTGAGGCTGAGAGCCCAGCATGGTGGCTCACACCTGTAATCCCAGTGGCATAGGAAGTTGAGACAAGAGGATTGCAAGTTCAAAGCCAACCTCAGCAACTAAGCAAGGCCCTAACCAACACATCGAGTCCTTGTGTCAAAATAAAAAAAGCTGAGGATGAGCTTAAGAAAAATTCTCTTTTTTCAAAGCCTAAGTCATTCTAATTGTATGGTAAAATAGCAGGGCATATGCAGCCATTAAATGTAATGACATTTAAGAAGGATTTATGTTGTTTTATATTAATATATCATAGAAAAGGTAGAAAACTCCTTTTCAAATAAGTTTTTCAAAGCTGGGATAGGTGGCAAGCACCTGAAGTTGCATCTACAAAGGAGATTGAGGAAGGTGACAAGTTCAAGAACAGCCTGGAAATATAGGGAGACACAATCACAAAATTAAGAAAGAAAATGTTTTCCTGAAAAAAATATTAAAATTTCCAGAAATTTATATTTCCATTTAAATGCACATACCTTCCTTTATTGCAGGAAAGAGAATCTCTTGATCAACTCCTCCTTCATTATTCTCGTGTCTGACGATGCATCTGTGCTCCTTGTTCATTGACTCCCCAGTCACAGTGAGCCAGCTCACCTTCATGTATGTGTCATTAGTCTTCATGGTGTTTCCCTCCTGGGATTTCAGAATCTTATCACCATTCTTTTCTTTCCAGTATACCTTAATAACATCAGGAAAAAAATTCTCAAGAAGACAAAGATGTGTCCCAGTCTTATGGAGATTTATTTCAGCAACTGAAGGAAGAAAAATTGTGGGCTTGGGGGAAATGTTTGCATCAGAGCTTTTATCTGTGGAAGAAAAGGAATATCAATAAAGAGAATACTTGGAGAAACAGAAATGTTACATACTTTGGTGCAACCTAGTCCATAGGAATAGGGGAACAATTGCCAACAAATTAGTACCCAAGTAGGTCTTTCATTCTGCATGGTTGAAAAGTACTTAGTGTTGTCCATATTTACAGATGTGGAAAGAGATTCAAGAGGTAAAGTTACATACCAAAATCACAGCTATGAAGTGGCAGAGCTTGGAGGAAAATCTAGCCTTTGTTCTTTCTCCACATGCTTAAGAGGATGTTTTTAACTGTTCCTAATAAAGGATTCTATCACTCATGAACCCACTATTTTTTTTTTAATTTCTCATACTGGAGCATGTCTTCAAGGCAGATGTCAGGGAGGAGAAGATGACCAGGCCACTTTAGTGATCTCCCTGCAGAAGAGGCTCTGTGGTCCCTTCTAAAGTGCTTCTCTTGTCCATCTTTTGTCACTTATGCTCTCTGACCAAGTAGCTCACATTCTCAAGCTCTGTGATTCTATGCAACTCAGTCTTCATTTAGCTGATTCTAGAATGTACCATATTTATCTTATTTCTCATAAAAATTAATGCCAGAAGGTAGGTCTTCTTTTTCTGTTTTTCCTTCTTTTTTGTAAGCAATATGCAGTCATGAGTTTCAACGGGAATCTACTTTTGTTTGTACTTATCATCTATCAAGTTGATCTCTTAGTTTCAAAGACAGATCCCATGCCCAGTTCTGAAGTCCCTGGAGGTTCTCCTGGTTAATGCCTAACTATGTAACATTTCACTTTTACATCCAAAGTTTTAGACAGTATTTAAAGCTCCAAATTATTCATACTGTCTTGAATTTAAAAGCAAAAGAATAACATTGACATAACTTCTATTAAAGACTATACTGCTTACTTTGAGTAATGATCTTGTGCTAATTTTATCAACTAATGTGCTTTTCTAATTTGTTTTGCTTTAAAAAACAATCACAAGATGTTCATTTTATTTTGGGTTTTCATTTGAAGCTCAAGTGTGACTAAGAATACACCAGGGATACATCAAGGATGTTTCTTCCTGTGTTCTTTAATATAAATTGGGAGGGTCTACAATTCATATCCTATCCATTTTTACCTCTCAGTGTCTTTCTTAAAATTAGTATCAACTTTGCATGCTGCTTAACTGTTTTGAAGCTCCATTATTCTCTTCTTCTTAACCTGATGAATATGGTATATACGTAATTGGCGCAATATAAAATTTTATTTTTGTTTCCTGCAAACGCAATTTAAAGTATTAAATGAAGCATCATGGATTTACAAAGGCATATCATGTGTGTCTGGAATGTTAATTTATTATACAATTAATTTTAACTTATTGTCTGAAACAATAAATGTTGGGACACTTTCTAATTGTCTAATTGATTTCCAGTTCAAACTCAAATGCTTTGATCTTTGCGTTAGTTGAAATGAGCTTAATAATATGGCATTTCTTTCCCCTCTATTTTTTTTTCAGTACTGAAAATGGAATCCAGGAGCACTGAGCTGTATCCCCAGCCCTCCCCCTTTTTAAATTTTGTGACAGAACTCCCCAGTGTCCCTAGGCTGACCTGGGATTTGCATTCCTCCTGACTCAGCCTGGAGTTGCTGGAATTACAGACCCACATGGCCACACCCAACAGGGAATTTTATATATTATATATTATACATATTTATATATTTATTTATAATATAATTATATATGTATATATATATTCCCCACCAGAGCCTAGGACTGAATCCAAATCCATGAGCAAGATTAGCAAGGGCTCTGTCACTGAACTAAATCCCCGGGCAAATTCTTAAGAAAAGAAGAATTTGGTTTCGCATTTGAGAAGAAAAGACTAAAGCTCTTGGTTTACCCCCAAATCAGTAAACATATAAGTTCTATATTTTTGAACATGCTATAAATATAAGCATGCTATAATATGCATATTTTAATTTCATACATCATGCTTTCTAGTGCACATAGTAAGATATCACATATTTCTCCTACACATGCTGAATTTGTATTTCAAAAAGCATGTTGTAAAAGATACGCATAATTTTTCAATTCTATATTAAATTCATATAATTTGAGTCGCTATTTCATAAATTAACAAATCTTTCATTTTGAAGATATGTTTCTTCATGGGTATACTTCTGATTCATTACAAAACAGAAATTGAAAATCAAATGGTGGACTTGAAAAATATTTGCACAGCTCCCCATCATGCCTTGCCTCCTGCCTCTTTTCCTTAGCTAAACCTGTTGCTTCATTCTTTTGCAGATAAAATAGATCTCAAATTTCCACGGCATCTTCAATGCAATAGTTAACTGGGCATTAAATAGTATATCTGATTATAGTGGAAAGTACCTTTATTTTGTTGGAAAAGCATAGTCATTTGAAATGTTACTTTTAAATGTACTTAGTAAAAACGTTTTTCATGGTCAAAATTTTTTTCATGAAGCATAAAATGGCAGCCATTTCACTTTATTTGAATAGCGAATAGCAGAATTACCATATATTTAATTCATTTAAAAATGACAAAACCTGCCCAATTCATTTATGTATATTGATTTGCATATCCATATAATACATTGAGTTCAATTGCCTAGGTTCTTTGCATTTTAAGATTCAGCAAGATAAATTCTATATAAATTTATCATATATCATCTGAATTTTTTATTGAAAGTGTGATATTTTGAATCTTTGTATGAGAATTTATTTGTTCTTTAGTTTGATTTTTTCTTCATCAAATAAAATATGTAATTATTTCATATTTAAATATATATTTCAGATTTTTAATATTTAAAACTGTTTCTTTCATTTTGTATCAATTATTTCCTGTATGAACTTAAAATTTGTCCCTGACAATTATGGCCAAAAGCCTTTTCTTACTGACAATAAATTATAAGATAAACAAATATTCAGTTATAATTAATTAAGATAAAATTTTAAATTCAAAGTATGTAAAGCAACTAGAAGTTTCAAAACAACATTTTTAGACTAATTTTTCTTGCCAAGTGATGAAAAAGTCTACTAAAGATAAATGAGTACCTCCAGATTCAACTTTATTGTGACTGAATGTTAAGATAACCTTCTTTTGAGCAATTAGAATCCTTAGCAGAAGTTCTGCTCTGTAGTAAATGTTGGATGAAAACAACTTTCCATAGTGGAGATAATTATCTGTTTACATTGAACCAGAAAATTTGTTATGCTTTGAATAATATGCCAACAACTGTATTCCCATTACCTCATTCAATTCCCATATGACCTTATTGGGTTCAGACTGTTATCCCATTTTATGGACTAGTGCACTGAAACTAAAGAATGATCCTCCACGTTCTCTAAGCAGTGAATGGTGGAATGGGTGGAGCTCCAGGCCAATGGAGCAAAGAACAGACTCTGCCTGAGTCGACCATGAGAAAAGGCAACAAGTCCACTCTACTGAGTGTGTTTCAGACTGTAACACTGAACATTGTCTCAGTTTCAAACACTTTAATGATATTATTGCCATTATTACCCATAAGTGTTTCATAGAAGTCTACGTGTACTCAAAGCCAAATCTCATCTCAATATTTGCACAACGTTTTCCCTTTTCTATGTTAGTATAAAACTTTGAATTTTTAAAATTTCTCTTAAGGTTACTACTGAAATGTCCATTTTATTCCTCTTTTAATATAACATTGTTACTCTTATCCCAGTACGATCATTTCTTGCCTATCTTCTGTTACCTTGGAAATGTCATATGTTGTAATACTTACCTGTGACAATGAGTTTTGTTCCACCTCCAAAGATGTTCTCATCATAATATCCCACAGTGATTTGACCCATATGAAAAATGTTGGACACATCCTTATGTTTTCAAATTCCAGTGGCAATATTATAGCCTGGAAATTTTCTTTCTTTATTTTTTTGTACCAGGGACTGAACCCAGGGGCACTTTACCGCTGAGTTACATCCCCAGCTCTTCTTGTTTTTTATTTTGAGACAAGGTCTCACTAAGTTGCATAGGGCCTTGCTAAGTTGCTGAGGCTGACTTTGAACTTGCAATCCTCCTGACGCAGCCTGTGGAGCTGCTGTCATTACAGGTGTGTGCCACCATGCCTGGCTAAGCCTGGAATTCTTTTTTATTTTTTATTAGAGAGGGAGAGGAGGGTGGAATCCATTTTATTTAGTTTTTCATGTGGTTTTCGTTGCTCCAAGGCTTCGTTGTGTATGTGGTGCTGGGGTTTGAACTTGTGTACTCACGCATGCTGGGCAAGCGCTGTAACCGCTGAGCCACTGCTTCAGCCCCAATATCCCGGAATTCTGAACAAACAATTCTGTGGACCAGGACCAGAACCCTGGTCCACAAGTTCTGTGACTGAGCAAATTGACTAACTGCAAGGTTTATGGTTATTTATTTACCTGTAAACAATGACAAGAATATAAAGCAATTCAACATTACTATCAGAACTGAAGTGAAAGTGGAACAAAATATGAAAAAGCAGCTGGATTAAAAATACTGTAGAAACATAGAGGGATGTCATTATCCTCAGTTTCATTGTTATTAGTAGTCATTAGTTGGTTATGACTGTGTTCTCCAAGAAGACATTTTCATTTCAAAGGACCAAGCCTTGCTCTTACCAATAAAAATTCTTTATTTAGAGTTGCGATTGGATTCATGGCAATTAGTGGGTAAGAGTCATTTCTCTGTCCTCAGTTTGCAGGCTACTTTGCTCCAATCTCCCTGGAATTCCCAAAGTTATCATCACAGAAAATGGATGTCTTTCACTTGTGTCTTATCTACCTCATTAAGACAACTGGAGGGAGCCAGTGAATGGAAACTCTCCCTTTGTGTTGTCCAAACAAATGCTCTTTACCCAACCAGCATCATGACACATTGTGAATTCCAACTTTCCCCCGGAATATTCAACTGCAAACAACCTTTCATCAGCACACGGAAAAGTGTGACTTGCAACTGCTTTCTGGGTCTTTCAAGAAAGAAGAATGACCACAGAAATGGCAGGAGGCCTGGTCCTCAAAGCCAAGTTA
Organism: Aplodontia rufa; assembly: GCA_004027875.1. NCBI lineage: Eukaryota > Metazoa > Chordata > Mammalia > Rodentia > Aplodontiidae > Aplodontia > Aplodontia rufa. Next base: position 17,154 of record PVKS010007326.1, read on the forward strand.
GGAGACTGTGTGCTATTTGCCAGACCTATTATTTGAGGGGCCCCAGGTATGCATGGCAATAAATGTCATGAGGTCCATAGCACTGATGCAATTGTGGTATGTGTTGGGATTGTTTAAGGAATGTTTCTGCCATTTCTCAAAATGTGTTGAGCTGGGCATGGTGGAGCAAGCATGTAATTCCAGCAGCTCAGGAGGCTGAGGCAGGAAGATCACAAGTTCAAGACCCGTTTCAGCAATTTAGTGAGTCTCTAAGAAACATAGTGAGACCCTCAAACTAAAAGATTAAAATAGGGCTGGGGAAGCTCAATGATAAAGTACCTCTGAGTTCAATCCCAGTGTACAAAATAATAATAATAATAATTGAAAGCCATATATACTTAATTTTTCACTATACTTCTAAAGGACTTTCAGATGTCCTTTCCTAATGTTATTATAAAAATCATCATATTTGAAAATTTGATGTGTGCTGCCTTTTTCAGTTACACATAGTACGTATTCCACTGTCTATATTTTTCTTTTATCTTTCTGCATAGTTTTACACTTTCATCCCTGAGGGATTCAGTCATTTTAAACTCCTTGCTTATGTCTCTCATGCCAGTTCAGGGAAGATACTATCTCTTAGGAATTGGAACAAGTGACCTGACTGCTCCAGAGACCACATTATGATTAGTGACCACACCTGGAGCAATTTCAAGAAGGTAGTGCCAGAATCTGCCCTACAAACAAGCAATATTTTGTCAATATTTATATAAATACATAGCCCAAATGACACTGAACAGATAAAAAGCTCTGATATAATCACGTTCTAAGTGTAATCAGTGTTTTAAAGACTTGGCCCAATCTGCCTGGGCAGCTTGGGTTATGTCTATCTCTTACATCACATATATTGTAAAGTGTGATTTTATAATTTTTCAGTATTTAGCAGAAGCTTTTACAACTCCTTCCTTAAAGGATTTCATGAATAAATCAGTTCTTGGTCTAGATAACAATTTAGAGTTAATTAGTATTTCTTTAATTTTCAGGAAAACAATAATTGTAACCACATATTAGAACATTTGAAATGTATATGTCATATGTCATGTGATTTGTAGAGATTTTGTGATTCATATGAATGGACGATAGGTATCTGGATTAATTAAAATGTAACTTGGGGCTGGAACGGTGGCTTGGCAGTGGCGGCACTTGCCTGGTATGCAAGAATACGCAAGTTTAAACCCCAGCAACATGTATACAGCCAAGTGTTCAAGGAATGGAAGTCATATGAAAAACTAAATAAAAATTGCTTCTCTCTTTCACTTTTTTACTGTCCCCTCTTTCTAAAAAAACAAAACAAAACAAAACAAAAAAAAAAAACCTTCTTTTTAGAATTGGATTCCCATTGATATAGACAAATTGTTTCGGAATGTGAATTACTGGAGATCTCTTTAGCTATTCATGGTAGTAAGACTGCTTCTTTTGACTTGAACATTCCCTTGCAGTGTCCTGAGCTCTGAATTTTAACTCTGTGCTGCTCATTAGAGGATCCTACATAGTGGACATTTCTGTAGCTGTCCCAACACGAGTGACCACGCAACTCTGAGTTACGCAGCTGAGGAAGGAGAGTCAGCACGGTTGCAATAGCTTTTACCAACTTCAGCACTTCTAGTAAATATGATGCCAATGCAGAAATAAAATTGAATAAAGTGTTGTTAGAACAGCTTGTCATTCTGTACAAATATCCTGAGAATCATATCTTGAAGGTCTAATAAATGCATATTCAATAGGATGTCTATGACCTTTTTGGTGGGGAGAGAGGTATTTCAACACAATAAGTAGAAAGAGAAGCATTATATTCTCACATGAATAAATGCAAATTATGAACTACTACTAATTAGTCAATGAAACAGTCCATGTAAAAGGTCAGGCTACAGAAGAAGAAACTTTTGGGACATAAAAATGTAACATAAAGTTGGTAAAACTTCACAATGGTCAGTATAAGGCTTTGGAATAAACAAATCTCAACTAGATTCCTAATTTTGCCACAGTTGCTATACTGTAAGTAGGAAAGCAAATGACCATAAGCCTCAATGTTTTCATCCATGAAATAGGAATAATAGAATCTCTTGTACTGGGCTGTTGAGCAATGAGGGAAGTCCTAAAACTCTTTCATGACATCATACTGGGCCATAGTTATTTCACCAAGTTATTCCACCAGACAAAATACAGGTTACAAAATGCTTGGGACCAGAAGTGTCAGACTTCAGAGGTTTTCAGATTTTGGAGTTTTCGATTAGGGATGCTCAACTTGTATGTGGATTTGATAAGTAATTACACTAGACAAACAAAGGAAATGAGCTCATTAACCAGAACCTCCAGGTTTTCTGGCAGGTCCAGGCCTGAGAATATGTTGGAGCCCAAATACAGCAAAGTCCACTGGACTTGAGACTTTTGAGTGTTGGATTTATGTCTTCAATATTTTTTTCATTTCAATCACCCAGCAGAAAGACTGCCTTTGATCATATTTGCTGATAGAAAAAACGTGCTGACAGATGTAAAAGACTCATGAAAAGACTTTTCCTACAACTTGGACTGAAATGGTTTGTGGAACTTGCAAATTCCAGTAAACAGGATCTTCTCCAGGCCATACTCATTGCTCCATAAATTGTGACTGTTCTCAGCCTACCCTCTACAAAGTTAAAGAAATGGAAAAATAGAATCATTTATACTCCATAGTTACTGTAAGATATTTTTTCTGTTCTTAGACATGAGATCAAAATTAAAAATACAGATTTTTCAGGTTACTTAGAGATGGCTGAACTATCTTATATTTCATAATGTACATGCAAAGAAATTAACAAAATTCCATTTTAAAGACTCATTTCAATGACCTTCTACATTAAAAAAAAAGCATATTAGAGCAGCAACATTTGCACTAATAGTCTACAGACAAGATCCTCAAAACATTTCAATTTCTAGCCCTGGGCTGTCTTTTCTGTGTTTGCACATTCTAAATGTACATTTTCAATCTAGTTCCTGACAACGAAGGGAAGAAACCATATACAAAGTGATTTTGTTTCAATATCCAGTATCCCAAACCTGCAAAATTGCTTTTCCTGTCCTGAGGCTAGGATACTGGTAGAGTCAAGCAAGGCTGATGGTAATTTTTTTCTAAGAAGCCTTTATCTATATTTCATTGCTAGAGTTAAAACATGGGGGAAATATTTACTTACCAGGGGGAGATACTATGAGCTTTGTTCCTTTTCCAAATATCTTGATCCAACCTTGGCTATCACACTGCTCACAGCTTCTACAAAAAGATCAGCCTTCTCTTAAACTTCAAGACATGACCAGCTGTTTAACAACTTTGCTCTGGCAGCGTGGTCGTCTGAGTTCCTTTGGAAGTACTTGACTGTAGGCTTTGTGGCATGTGACATTTTGTTAGTTTCCTCTTACACTGACCTTTGTAAACTGTTTCCACTGAAGCAGTAATCTTTGGAATTCGGCTCAGGAAAATAGCAATGGTAAGAGCAGGAAAAGAACAGAACTGGGCCAATTTGTCCACCAACCATTGTCCTAAGTTAACAGGAAAAGTATTCTGAGAATTAAGTCTTTTCTTTCTTATTAACCAGGTGTTCACTTGTGTTAAAACTACTCAGAGATAGCATCAAAAGAAAGGGCCTTCTGTTCTTACAAACACCACGGCCTCTCTGCCAGCAAATTGGGAATATATTTCTAAAGGAAGAAAGCTCTTTAGTAACTGAAAATGCAAATATGAGAACTGTTACTCAGGGCTCCACTTTCAGGAAAGCCACATTTACTGCACAGAATCATGATTAATTACAAGGGCAATGCCAAGAGAGGCAATAAGCTCTCTGATGAGTTATTATGTTTCCTGGAATAAGAGAATGAACCTCAAGAATTATGTCTCTCATGAAATTACAGATGTTTTACTTAAACTAGGCTGCAGAAAGAAATTCTCAGTCTCTGATATGTTGAAAAAAGCCTCTGGGAGTCAATTCTGTGATGTTATGTTTTGTATCTCAGAGATAGAAAAAAAAAAAAAAGAAAAAGAAATTGCCAGAATCAGCTAACTCCTCTTATCATTGTAGAACTGTCCAGCTTCAAGAACCCAGAAGAACAGGCTATTAATGGCCCCCCAAGTCCTTTCCAGGCCACCCTATCCTGGCCTAATTTCCAGAAGCCCACATGGCCTCTTCTCCCAAGTGTGAGGGATGAATGTTGTCATGGTAGATAGCTGTCCATTCACAGATGCTTGCAGCCAGCAACCAAAAGGGCACGAACAAAAAGACCGAATAAAAATTCTGTCTGGAAAGTGTTTATAAGTTTTAATTGGTTGGTTAATTAGAATGTTTTAAAGTCCAATTTTTTTTTTTTTTACTTAGAACTGTTGGTTACCTTTCCATTTTTCGTACCCATGAATGATGTCTAATCAACCCTTTCAGCTTTTTTAAATTTACTTATTCCAAGACCATGATAAGAATTAGTGGAAGCTTTTAGTATTATTTGTATTTCCAACATCATGAAGCGTTACAGAAATAAAATGCAAAGAATAAGTAATGAATTATGAAACCTTTTAATAAATTTACAAGAAAATATAAGAACTCTATGAAAAGCACAATGCTAAGTTTTACTAGTGGCCCACAATAAAACCTGAATAAAGATTTTCATGAAGAAAAAACTATTATAAGGAAGACAACACTTCCTAAATTCATATATAAATTGACTGCAATTCCAATCAGAATCAATAATATTTTTTGATTGTTGTAGAAAATGAGAGTTAGTAATAGGCTTAATAAATTGGTTAAATATATATGAGAAAGTTTGAAGATGAAGAAATTGAGCATGAATTAAAAGAAAATGGCAATAGACATTTGGCATGAGTCAATTTAATATTTGTTATAAATTTATTGACATAATGATGTAAGAACAATGAAACAGATAAAAACAGAACCCCTACAGAAAAGCGTTCCAAGTATCTGTTGACATGTGAAATAAGAAGCAGCATTTCAAACTACAGAGTAGTGACAGATTACTTAAAACCTAGAATTAGACAAGAATTAATGTTGACAGATAAAAATATCTCTCTGCCTCCTACCATTTGAGATAGACACCAAGAAGATTAAAACGACAATGATACAGCTATATGTGTGATCAAAACTTGTAGAAGAAGCCAGGTGCAGTGGTACATGCCTATAATCCCAGTAAAACCAGTACCAGAACTGGCACTATCTTAAACAGTAGCTAAGCCTACAGGAACCTTGACTGCAGCAGCTTCTGAGGGTCTGGCTGGCTTTACGTTGAGAAACTTTCCTAGGCCCCCTTGTGCAAGAAGGGTGCTCCACTATTCTCTTCTCAAAGGAATTTTTACTTCCTTGAGCCTGAGATGAATGTAGTCTTCTAGTTCTTGAGAAGCCGCAAACCCATCTTTCCTATAATCTCTAGGCAAAGTCTTTAGTACTTCTTTAGTGGCAGTAATCCCTTTAACAATTGCAACTTCCTTAGTCCCAGTTTTATTCCCATCTTTCACGTCCCAGTTTTTCAAAATTTTTGCTCTGCTTTCTGCTCCTGATAAGCACAATACATTTGGCTTTGCCACCAGGAATATCCATGCCACCAGCTGAACGCTACGTTGTTTATAAATTTCTTCCACCAGGTTAAGAAGTCCATCACCTTTAACCTGACTCAGTCCTATTGGCATTCTGGTCTTCAGAGCTCCCAACAGAATCACCCTTAGAGCTCCATTTATACAAGTCTAAAGTGTTTCCATCTTGCACTGCCAAACATCTCAAAATTCCTCCCACAAATTGCAGAAAGTTCCAAAAGCTTCTAAACCTCATGGTCAGGTTGGTCTTAGGAACAACCTCACTCTTGGTACTAATTTCTATTTTAGTCATCTTTTCCATTTCTGCAACTAAAAGACCAGGCAAGAACAATTTTAGGAGGAAAAGTTCATTTTGGAGCTCACAGTTTCAGAGGTTTTAGTTCATAGATGTTTTCTCCATTCCTCAGGGCTCAAAGTGAGGAAAAGCATCATGGCAGAGGCATGGTTCCAGGGAGCACAGAGAAACTCCAGGCCAGATACAAAATATATACGACAAAGACCCACCTTCTCCAGCTACTAGTTAAGCCCCATTAGGGGATTAACACACTGATTGGGATAAGGCTCTCATAACCCAATCCTCTCACTTCAGCCCTCCAGGGATGTCTCACATGACCTTTTGGGGGACACCTTTCATCCAAACCATAACACCAAGGCACAGCAGAATGGGATCAACGGAACCTGGAATCCATCCTCTGCTGACCTTCACCCCCTTCTGAAGAGTGTGACTTACATAGGATGTGGTTGGGGACTGGGGAATTGCTTTGAACACAAGATGTAGCTGTCCAAGACTCCTTTTGAAAGAAATGCGGTGTTGCTTTAAAGCAAATATCTTAGCATTGACCACAAGAGAGGCAGGAAGAGGCACTGAATAGTCTCAAAGGTAGGAGTGTACCTGCCTCTGAAGTTCACTGCCTTGAGACAAGTCAGTTGCCCTCTCTGGGCCTCAGCTCCTCATTTGAAATGGAGGGATTAGGCTGAATATGTCTCAAGTACCCCTGTCTTCCAACACCTGTGAACCTGTGAGTAAATGACAGCATTGGAGACTCCATGCGGTTGCACGAGTACAACCACAACTTATGGGTCTATTAGGAAAGTTCTCATACAGGGCCCTTGTGACTCTGTGACATTGTGAGATCCCAGCAGGCACAGTAGTATGTGGCTTCATCTGAGGTGACAACATTATTGATTATCAGGTGGAAGATACCACCTTCTGTCTCATCTGCCTCCAAGCGGGGATTGGGCTTATCATGCTTGTAATTCCTCGCTGAGCCATAAAGGATGCGCTTCAGGGGCTCCCCTTCTTTGAGTTGGTACCAGTGCACGATAACGTGCTGGAGGGGGACCCCAGAGAGCTTGCCACTGATGTGCACTGTTCTGTCCGGTCTTCTTGTTAAGGTGATTTTTTCCTGAGATATTCTTATTTTATGTTCTCCATCTGAAAAGCAATGAAGAGAAATCAGATATATTAAAATTATCTTCATGTGCAATGGATTCTGAATACTAATAGAACAAAAAGACAAGAAGGGAGTTAAGTCAACTTACAAGCCCAAGTCAAAAAGAAAAGAAAAATCCATGGAGTTTTCATTTTCAGTGGCTATGTAGCAGGGACAGCTCAAAAGAGGACCACCTGGTGTATGGTAGCAGCTCTTGCTCTGAGAAGGAGGGACAGGGGAGGAAAGACTGGTTTCTGAGCCAATGAAAGTCCTGCACAGTGAGATCTGTGGCAGTGCTGCATCAGGTTCCCAGTGTAATGGGACCATCAGATCCCAGAAGACCCCATGGAAACAGCGATGCGCTAATGCAGTGTTACCTTCCCCACGGGATCATTTTCTCCCTATGGTCCTTTAAGCATTGTTTCCAATACTCCTATGGTGGACCTCTTCTTAATCTCCCACATTCTGTATGTTTTGCCATATATTGTAAGACCTGTGGGTCTTACATGCATACACATGATAGGCACATGCATGCCTACCATGAATACAGAAGACAAGAATTATTATTGTACATTGTAACAAACGAGGTAAAATTCCATAATCTTATGCAGTAGTAGGTATATTTAACAGATAAGTGATTTGCTCAAAGTTCATAGCTTAATGACTTATTAACAAGTAGTGTGGTTACAAACACTGAGATATTTTACTGTTATTAAAGGAGTAAATTACAGAAAGAAAAAATCCTTTTGTTTCATGAATGACTACTCTTTTCCAATTTAAAATTTAGATTTTCACAATTGAAGCACACATTTAATATTATTTGAAGGGCAAGACAGAAGTGATTTTCTTTGAATTTCTGAATATCCAAACTTTAGCTGAAATGGTCCAGGGAAGTGACTTAATAATGAGAGAGACACTGGAATTTGTTCACCAAGATGCTAAGAATTTTCAGAAAGTACTTCTTTCATCTTCAGCAACAGTTGTTAACACTGTTCCCACTTAAAATTGGGAAACAAAATATAAAATTCCACTAACTTTCCTAGGTCACACTGTCAGTGAGTGACCCAGAAGGAATGTAACCTGCAGGCCTAACCCATACAAAACCCCTGCATTCTACATCATTCATTCATTCATTCATTCAATCCTTCACTCACTCAAAGTCAAGAAACCCTAGATTATGTCCTCCTTCTTGGGCAGCTTTATAGAGATGGAGAAGCAGAAACCTTTCAGACACTTACAGAGCCACCCCGACCCAGAGGGTAAGGAAAACCATGCAGTGCCTAAAAGGAGTCACAGCCTGGCCTCCTGGGCTGCTTCTGCTGAGACCTCGCCCAGGACAAATGAGCAATAAAAGTGTTGTATGGACACTGGTGAGACCCTCTGGCAGGTGGGACCTTGGAAGGGTTTTGGCTTGGTGACTATGCAGCATTTTGACAGAATGCATCCCAACGGGCACAGTAGTACACCTCCATGCCCTCATGGCTAGTCAGTGTGTTCTGAGGCTGAAGGACAAGTTGTTCAGCCTCTTCCTTGCTTCATATCTTTCCTCACTAACACCTCACTCATGGACAGTGTTTTCATTTAAAGAAATAAACAGAATTCGTTTTAGAAACTGGTCTGGTTTCTGTCAGTACCAGTGTATATATATACATGATTCCTTCTGGTATTTGTTTTCGTCTGGCATTCAAGAAATGTCATGCTTCCTCTTTTCTTGTTGATATGTGGTACAATTTGTGAGATGAGAATATCTCCACATGTATCTGATAGAAAAACAAAAGAAAAAACTTAAATTTTTCAAAATTGTGAAATTTTGGTGTTCATTAAAATAGTATATGTTTGTTCTGTATTGATGAATTTTTACATTTTGTTCCTGATGATTTCAAAAACTTGGTGGAATTTGTCAGTATAAGTTGAATGACCATGGAGGACAGCCGTCCTCCGCCGGAATGTGGTGTGACCTGATTGTTCATGCTAGTCTTTGCATCCCTTCCAATGTGGCAGATGATAACCCTTGACTGAAGCAACTCACAAGTCCAGGGTCAGCCACCATGATGACTTGCAGCAGGAGCAACGTTCTGCCAGCATTTGTCCCAAACGGGGACTGGACAGTGTGGCCATAACAGCAAATCTGAAGTCGCATGAAGGAAGAGTAACTGTGCTCCAAACACACAACTAAGACAAGTGGACCCATGACATTTCACCAAACCAACTGGTTTTCTGATTCAATTTATTAACAGATTTCTATCATTACTTTTACCATCTGAAGATGTTAGTGTGAAGAACTTCATTATGTTATTGGAATCACTCCTATTAAAGTTGAATCAGGTAAAAATTACTATGTTCTCCATTTTGAATTAAGGAAAATGAATCAAATATATGTGAAGTAAATTACCAAAAATTATCCAATCAATTTGGGAAGAATGGATGTTAAGTCATTGAGCATATATTGAGAAATAGGGTAAAAACATTTAATATAAATTTCACTTGTTCAATATTGTCTGTAAAGAAATGAATGTAAATATATCAGGATTTGGGTGTGTCTGTTGCAACTACTCAACGATGCCAGGGATGCCACCATAGTGCAAAGGCAGCTGTCATATGTAAACAAATGGCAAAACTATTTCAATAAAACTTTATTAGCAAAATTTGGAGCTTCTGGGCACAGACATACTTTGCTGGCCCTCTGCTGCTCTACAATAATCAATGTTACCTAATCAATGTTACCTTCAAGTTTAATGTAAGTTTTTATTTGTTTGTTTTTTTACTGCTATCTATGGCATAACATGATTAAGTGGGAAAATATTAACATATACCAAATTCAAATATGCCTCTACATAATTATATTTTATATAAAATAATTTGTTATTAAATGTTAAAATCAATAAAGTGTTGAATGTGTTATTCATGCATATCTTTCTTTTACAAAGAGAGAGACAGAGGGACAGTGAGAGAGAGAAAGAGAGAATCAATTTTATTTAGTTTTTTATATGGTTTTCATTGCTCTGACACTTAGCTGTGTATAAGATGCTGGGGTGCGAACCCAGGTCTTTGTGCATGACAGGCAAGTGCCACTAACTACTGAGCCACTGCTCCAGTCTCATGCATATCTTTATATGCAATAAATGTATAAACTCATATAAAGCACCTAGAAGTTATAATTACCTGTCCTTTCATAGACATCCACTCTTTAAATATTAAAGAATTCCTTCTCATCCATATTCTTGTCAATATCCACATGTATGTAATTGAGTGTTTACTATGTAATCCAGTTCTCTGTTCAACATTCCCTTTCCAAATATGAGGTATTTTCAACTGTCCTTAAAACTTTTCAAAACATGTTTAGTGATTGCATAATATTTGGTCACTCTATAGCCGCATAGATCAGGCGCCCCCTCCCTCCTCTTCGTCACTTCACTGTTCCCACCCCTCAAACATTTCAAGGTCTGTTGTAATGTCAAGAAGCCTTCATGTCCTGACAGATGCCTTGTGTGGACACTGCCTTGGGATTCTGCCCTGCTCTTCTGAGGATGACATGAAGTCATCTGCATGAGGTATTGAGGACAGATATAAGAAACTGAACTCCATCTTTTCATTCACCTCTTTCTAAGAAGCGTTTGTGTTCTCAGACTGCTCTATGCTCTACTGGGTCTTCCCTTTTTGTCTCTGGGCACCTTAGGCAAGAAGCGAGGTCTGGTGAGACTTAGATGCTCGGGTTATTCTCATTATGACCCCAGGGGCAGAAATTATCAAGGACAATGAGGGACAAGACATTGAGTCTGCACCTGGGAAAGTGTCCTGGTGCCCCCTAGTGTTCCCTTATTGGTCTGCAGCAGCATCTCTGCTGGATAGCTCAATCCGATCCTGAGCAAGGAGAAGGCAGAAATGGAGCCAGAAAGTGTGGTGATTATTTCATGTTCACAGGTCAACTGCATGCATGACATTAGATGGTTTTAAAAAATCCTTATTAATAAAGTTACGGTAGGAGAAAATTTTCTTATTTTTCTTACTTTATTTTGGTAGTGCTGGAGATTGAACACAAGTCCTCACACCTCTTAAGCAAATGCTCTGCGACTGAGCTGCATCCCGAGTCCAGTGAGAGAAAAATTTCTGATGTAAGAATTTTGCCTCATCAATTTCCATGTGTTTATGAAAGTACACTTCAAGGAAATAGAAGAGGAATTTATAGTTTCACGTTTAATATTTTCCCTACCATTCCTTGAAAGTTCTCAAACATTCAACTACTAGTCACAGAATAGATGTAAAGCAATCAATAATTATATTTTATTTTATTGATTTTTAGGGATATTGTCTTTATTCTCTCTGTAGATTCAGGGAGGAGGAATGACCTTTCTTTTTTTACCATCTAATCCTCTTATTATAGACTTTTTGTTCTCGTTGCAGAACCCTGGTAGTCAAGGTCCCAGGGCGTATGCCTGGAGCAGGACTTGCTTTCTTCCAGCCATGAGCCCTGAGTGCATCCTATTCCCCCAGAAGCAGGATTTATACTTTGGTCCCTCAGAGACCCCTAATTGCTGATTATTTACTTATAGATTTAGAGATCACCAGATTTCTTTGAATTGACTACAGGATAGTATTAAAAGGAATGCAATTAATATGCCTGACAGATCATTTACCTCTGAAAACCTCTGATGTTTGTGAAATAAATGAGAAAAAATAATAGTAACAAGAATATTTATGTAGAGGCTGGAGTGAAGTCTCAGTGGTTATAGCACTTGCCTGGCATGTATGGGGACACGGGTTTGAACCCTAGCACCATGTATACAACAAAGTGTCGGAGAAATGAAAGCCACATGAAAAATTGGAAAAAAGAGTTGATTCTCTCTCTCTCACTGTCTCTTTCTCTCTTAAAAAAAAAAAGAATATCTGTGTGAAAGGTTCACATGTCTCCTGGCATTTAACCCTCTCCTGCCTTCATTCTGAATCATTCAGTTAATGGAAATTCATGTACAAATTAACAAATATAGTACGTTTTGGCCCTGTGTTTTCAGAGATTTCTGATAACCTAATTCAGTTGGATAGAGTTCCAAATCACTCTTAATTTGGGCCGTCATTGCTGATATGATGCAGGGCTCATTGGGAGAGCAGAGTCCAGGCGTTTATTTCTCTGGGAAGCTCTGGAAGTGCTGCTGGAGGGAAGAGTGCTGGGTGCCAAGCTCAGCAGCCACAGTGGGTGCCCATACAAGGAGATGGGATGGCAAAGCCTGAACGTATTCTTGTGTTCGTTATTCTGGCCGCTTTAAGGCTGTGCTTATCCAGCAGGCACAGTAGTACATGACCTCATCTTCTTTCTCTAAATTTATTTTCAAGGTTGAAGTGAAAATGCGTATATTTTTACTTGTCTCAAATTTGTTCTTCTTCTCACCTAATTCCTTTCAGGTAGGCGTTTTAAAGACGTACATTAGATGCCAAATGTACATTTGATACATTGATTTGGTTTCTGTTGGTACCAGTATACAGTACACTGTCAAAGTCGGAGAAGGGTGCCGTACAAGTCATGTCAGCACTCTTAGCTGCTGCTCTGGAAATTACTATTTCAGGTTGCTCCAATCGCCCAAGTCCAACCGCAAGAAAAGAAGAGAGATTCCCATGAATGAATAATACGTGAAGAAGCAACATTAAAGAAGGACTTCATTCTCTCCTTTGGATTGAAATGATGGGGGAAACTCACAAGCCCAGAGGGAGGAGAAGATGACAGCTTTCAGGAGTGGCATCCTGTCTTATCTGCCATGGTGCCTGCCCAGGGAGAAGGTGAGAAACTGAGGGTCCTGTAAGGTGAAGTATCAGGTCAGTGCAGGAGGGTGGGACTTTCTGGTGTCTCAGAGAAGCAGATGGATCAGGAGATGTCCTGGGTTCTTCAAGATCTGCTGCAGCTATGAGCAGTTCTGGGGTTTCCTGCACCACATGAGCTGGTCGGAGCAGGTATGTGCACTATGTGGAAAAATTCCCTAGTACGCAAATGCCCACTCTTTTTCTCTGCTATGAAGACATAGCTGCTGTTTCTGTCTTCATATCTGTCATTATGTCATTTATTATTGAATCAGGACTGAAGGTAAGAAATTTGACTTTTATTTCTCAGCAACAAAGTAAAACAAAAATTGATGAAATATTTCATTGATATTATTTAATATGCTATATGCACAAGCACTGATGTGTGTTGTATTTTTAAAAACTCAATTGGGATGTCCCCAAGCAGGTTATGACTCAGGAAAATCACATTTTACTTATAACCTGGGTGCCTCTAAAAAGAAACTAAATTTAATTGCTGAGAGTTTTGAGACAGGACAATCTTGGGAAATCAGTTTCTACACTCCCTGGACCTTGGAATTGCTTCAAGAATTTGGAGGAGTGTTCTAAAATCAGTGTTGTAATTAACATGCAATGATAGTTCTAAGATTAGTGCACATTGAATAGCTATTGTTGACTTGGTGCTTTTCAGACAATGTACTAAATGTTTCCTTATATTATTTCATACAACCCTTTCAGTAGCCCTGTGAGGTAGGTGACAATGATCATCTCTATTGGGTAAATACAGTGACAAAAGAGGTTAAGTGACTCATTTAAAGACTGAATTTTTTTACTTATTTATGAATAGAAATAGAATTTCTTGGTATCATTTATGCATATATGCATGTGTATTTAAGTGTGATTTGCATATTTGACTTTATATTCTCTTCTGCATAACTCATTGCATGCTACGGTGCAGATCTTTAAGTAATCTATATAAACATTATTTTTTAGATCCAAAGACAACACCCTCCTATTATACCAAGTAGCCCTAGAGAATGTTGGCTGAAATATATAAGCATTTGGGGCCTTGATTTCTACATGTGAACCATGCCTACATATGTATTTTTAGAGTTCTTAAGGACCAATGTTATTGTATTATACAAGGGTAATGTGTAGAATGCTTGAATATTAGCAACTGCACATCATGAATCTTCTCTGCTGTTATTATATCTTGTAATATTGCTGTCATCAAATAAGAGAAAACTGCTTTATTGGCTTTGTATTACAACATAACCACACTAGCTCATTTACAAAACATGTGAAACTAAGAAAAGTAAAAAAGAAAAGTTTGCAGAAGAAATTGCAAATAACCTATTCCCTCAAGAAGAATCTTTCTTAAAATTTTGGAGAATTCTATTCCCTTTTCTTAAAAAAAGAAATTAATATTTTTCAGAGGTGATACACATTTTTCGAACTGTGCAGATATTTTAATTGTACTGATAACCTCTAATGCAGTGATTTCAGAAGCTGCACAGTATTTCACACCTTGAATGCAGGGTGGACTAGGTGTCCTTTACCCGCTCTTCACCAATTATTCTGAGTCTTTCCAGGTTGATGGGGAGCTCACCTCTAAGATTTAGCACAGGTGTCTCATTGTGGACACCTCTTTCATGCTCTGTGAGACACTTTTGAGCACTACATGAAACAACTTTGGAACTTTCTTACACGTACACCATCAAAGATAAGATTATTTTAAAGTAATGGTCATTTTCAATCATGGTAATAAGACTTTTAAATTAATAATACACATAATTATCTACTGAGGATTGACTGCACTGTTCAAAGTGCTTTCATGTACCATAATTTTTATTCTCACCATCCCCAGAGGGGATAGTATTGTGACCTCCTTGTGACAGACCAGAACAGTGGGGCAACGACAACTTACCCTCAGCCACTCACCTGATACCTGCGCAGCTTGTATAAGTAACACATGGTCATGGAAGATAATCTGAATAAATGTGTCCCAAATAACAGCAATAAAAGCCATCATTGATTACTGCTAAGCGTTTTCTCTACATATTTATAAAGTTGTATGCTTTGATCATTTTATGTTTTTTAAATTTCAAATGGGCTTTATGTATACAATTTCATATTTGTTTCTTTTAGTTTGCATTCTTTTGAAAATATATTAATTCCTTAAAAAGTTTATGTGAATATCCTAATTAAAGGTCTGTGATAATAAGCACCCCTGCTGATTGCTAATCCATCTGAGGTCAGCTGAGTTATATAAAATCTTTGTGCCTGTTTCTACATCTATAATTGCATAAATATTTTTCAGACACATAATAAGATCATATTATCACATAAGATTTAATAATGAATAGAAAGTATAGATAATAGTACTCGGCATATAACTGTTTAAAATGTTGGTAAGCTGTATTTTCATTATCACTTGAAAACTAGAAAACATTTTGATTACATAATATTTTAGTTGTAACAATTATTGCAGTCATTTTTTGAAAATGTATAAAATCAATAAAACTATAAAGATTAAAATAACCCACCCACCCAATTGGGGGGGGGGAAGCCTGCCTTAACACGCCTATATTTCCTTTCATTCTGCTTCTTCCATTAATACAGACATTTACATATTTGAGAGACAATGCACACTTATTCATACTCTGTGTGATTTTTTTCATAGTTCATAATAAACATTTTCACTTATATTAGTAAATCCTCTAAAATATCATTTTAAGATTTCATATGTATTTGATCATTTAAATGTAGCACAAAGTATTCGTCACTTTTTCCTTTGTTCATCTTTGACTTTGTTACCCCTTTTTTCTTAAGATCACATTGAAAAACTAATATGACTGCTTCTTCTGAAGTCTGGTCCTCTAGAAATATTACATTATTTGAAATCCATGCAAATAATTTGGTGCAGGTAGGTTAGGAACATTAATCCACAGCTTCCATCCATTACCATTCAGAAAAAAAAAAAAACAGATCTTGCATTTGCTGTATTCACTTCAGTGGCTGTGTTCTTCTTTATTTGGTTATTCTTATAAAAACTTGGAAAATAAGGAAGGTAATATTTAGATTTACCAAGACAATGGTTCTCCCTTTTAAAAAGGGTCATGCTCAGAAACAGTGTAGATAAAGACTTAAAGAAGATGTAGAATCCAAGAAGGATGAGCCTACAAAAGGTTAGGAGGAGGGGCTGAGGGATCACACGTCTAGTTCTACCTCCTGTGTCCGCCTAATCTGAAAATTCATTTTTTTCCTTCAAATAGCTTCAAAATTAAGTGATAGACCATGAATCCTTGAAATAGAGAATAAAGAATATGAGTATCTTGATTGTGTTTTGGGAACATCTAAACAAGTTTAATAGTACATACAGGAAACTTACCAAGTTCTTACAGAGTTCTCTCTGTAAACTCACAGCAAACATCATTATTAATTATAGGAAGTAAGGATTTTTGTATTATTTTATATGCAAAAGTTTAATGGAAAATTATTGATGTTTCCCTGAGTTCATATGGATGTGTAATCACACTAATCCAGGGGCATAGGCTTTAGCATACAGTAATAATTTCTATCAGGTTATGCTTCATGATGGTCCAAAGTTTCCTCTACCAGATAGGAACAACACTTTGTTTATTTGAGCCCCCTGAGACAAATAAGCAGTTTAGTGGAATAGTCAACAAGAGTCAAGTGACCTGGGTTCCAGCCTCATCTATCACATAGCAACTTTGAGACTTGGACACGAACCACTTATTGCTTCACTTACATCATGAGTCAGATATGCATAATTACAATAATAGAATAGACCTCTTAGCAGTGTGTTTTAAAGGATCTGAAATATGCCAAGAATTGGTAACAATAATAAAGCACTTAAAAACTTACAAGGTTACCTCTTCTGGTCTCCCCAGGTTCTCACTCTTTTTTCACAGGCAGCATCAAGGGTTATTCCTGTGTAGCGGGCCCCATTTAACAGCATCAATGGCTCCAGCTCTATACAAATGGGCTTCTAATGGAAGAGTCCTCTTTCCCACTCCTCTCATAAGAAAGACATCTGCCCCAGATGTATCCCAGATCCCCAGCATTCACCTATAGAATTGCAATCCTTCAACACTTTTGCATTGGTCAAAAGGCTTGGATTCTGGTCTTTGGTCATGTATTATAGGCTCCTTTTCTTTCTGCTTTACTTTCTTCATTTTACTGTGGACTACAATGATGGTTACACTGCACGGGGGTTGACTTAATTGTATGTGATAACAATGGTACAGCAGGATTCTCTTTCTACCTGTACCTTGCACTTACCAAACATCTCTGGATGCTGATGTGATGGACAAAGCCTGTGCCTCTCAGTCCACAGACAGGGCTTTGACTCATTGGGAAATAGTCAAGTGAAGATTGGAAGCACAGTGCCTGGGGCCAGCTGGGAATTCACATGTCAGCATGACCCAGGATGGCTTCCTGCAGAGCCCATGAGGGTTGCAGAGAAGGCAGCCAGAGGCTGGGAGCCCAGCCATGGAGCTGGTTATGGTCACCTCTTTAGGGAAGGGTGTGGGAAGGCTCAGACCCAAGGAGGGATCTTGTGTGGGTTGTCTCAGCACTTCTAATACTGTGTATACCAACCTGCACAGTAGTAAGTGGCTTCATCTTCTTTTTCTATGGAATGTATGGTAAGAACTGAAGACAAAGTTTGAGGATGTTTTTTTACCTCGATTTTGTTGGCTTTCCCATTCATGGAACCTCGAGTTGGGGTATTTGTTGAGGTAATGTGAATCAGATGCTCCAAAATCTGATTTGGTTTCTGCCAGTACCAGTGAATGACTTCAGTTTCAAAATATGTGCTGGTTATCTTACAATTTATGTTAACACTTTTCTTTATTTCTGCAGACACAGATATAGCAGACTGTTCCACTTTTGTTACTCCTAGTCCAACTGCAAGCAAAAAAAAAAAAAAAGAACTGCTAATCAACTTCTGAAAATCTGAGAAGAAGAAATAATCAACTTCTGAAAATCTGAGAAGAAAGCATGAAAGAATTATTGTGGTCACTCATTGAGAAAGACTGAATTGGGCAGAGTGACTCACCAGCCCAGAAGGAGAGGAAGGAGATGGCTTGCAGCAGTGACATCCTGAAAGCCAAGCTGTGTCCTCACGGAGAAGTGGGACTCTGGTATCTGGAAGCAGCAGGCCAGTGTTGGTGGGGTGTGGCCTGAGAAGGAAGGAAGGGGTGGGTTGGGTGACTCTTGGGCCTTTCTGTGCTGGCTGCAGACTCAGCACTCTTCCCATTAGGCTCCCGCTGTGCATCTCAAGGTAGGGTTGGTGGTCACCATAGGGCTATTTGAGTGAATGGGAAAGGACCAGGAAGGTCCCTAGCTTCTGTGGAAATGCTCAGGAACTATTTAATTAACACTTTTTTCTCAGCATCCCATTTTTGTGTGTTGCGTATTTAATAAATGCTTTCGTAATAGCAAATGTTCAATGAGCACTTGCAATTTGATAAGTTTTTTATTTTTGCAAAATGTTCTCCACCTTTTTAACTTTGACAGCATTCACACAGTGTGGATACTTGTAGTTGCATTTTATAGAAGAGAAGACTGATGTACAGAGAAGAGAAGGAAGTCCACAAGTTCACACAACTGAGAAGTAGAACATGCTGGTGAAGATGCTCATGAAGACACTCCAAGAAACAGTATGAAATGAAAATAAAAACCTCAATGATTATATAACCAGAACCAACAACTATTAACAGTATGGTGTGCTAACTTCTAGATTTTTTTTGCAGAAATATAGAAATGAATATATTTATGTGGATATAAATATATTTATATATACAAGGTTTTGTATTCTTCTGTGAGTACAAGTCTCATGTACTGAAGCTTTTTTAATGTCTATATCTTTTAACATTCCAACTTTATCACTTGGGAGCTATCTGACTGATGCAAATGTCTTCACTTCTTTGTGTCTCAATATCTTCATCTGCATAGTGATTGAATAACCATATCTAAATAAAAATTTTATGCAGATTCAATAATATATCCAGTAAAGTTCCCAACATATAGTCAATTTTAGAATTATTTATTTACTTATTACGTTTTAAAATTTAACTTCCCCCTCATGTCAAACATTTCGTCTGCCCACAATTTTCCCTTTAAAATGTTTTGGTGATTATTTTGAAGGAATAACCTGGGTAAAAGAAGGGAAATCGTCAAATGGTTTTAGTATTTCCTTTTTGCACATCAGTGAGCTGCGCTTTGCTGTGTTTTCTTCCGCTAAGCTTTTTCACTTCCGATTTGTGATTTCCATGTGGATTCCTCTAAAATTTGGGTGTATCTGAGCTCTTTAAGCTCTAGATGTTGATTCTCCCCAGTCTGGTGTCCAGCTCTTTCAAGTCCCATGTGTGGAAGGTGTGAAGTCAGACTCCACAGGGCCTCCAGAGGAAAAGGAGAGGAACCTACTGACTCAGATGGCTACATTTTCCTCCTGAGGCATCTGCCCCATTTTCCCTCTTTTTAATTAATATCATTTATGAGGTGCTCAACACGGGAAAGTGAATATGGAGGGAAGAAGGGACTAAACCAGAAGGCCCATGGACCACCATTAGGACTCACACTACCCTCACACAACTACTTGACCTGGGTATGGAAAGAAGGTAGAGAGGGACATCAATGAAGACTGCTTCCTGAGTCAGTTTGCAGGTGTCAGCTGGGGCCCCTGGGCACTGGTGCCCAGTATACTCATGGCTGCCAGAAAGGCCCTTCAGACCCTGTACTCCAGTGACCATGTGTCCATGCTCTAAGTGTGATTTGGACACTGTGTGGATGCTCTGGGGAGTGTGTCTAACTGGTGGAGTCCACACCATCTCCATGACACCTAAAAAATGATGATTAGAATGTATTTGATCCTTTTATTTGTGGGAGATGAACTCATTCTTTCACCAAGAATCATTAGGTGAGAATAAACACAGGATTGAATTCCTAAGAAGAAAAAAAGACAGACAAATGACCATTTCAGACACATATTTTGTTCTTTATGAAATGTAAGAAACAAAGACTTGAACAAAGGTAGAATATTTTTACTTACTTTTGTAAATATTGTAAAAATAGACATTTTAACTTTTATACTGTGTAATTTTTTAAACATTAATAGCTGGCATTCATTGTGACATTTCTTGTTACAGGCACTTGTTCAATTGGTGTGACTATTTTCCTATTTATGGGAAAACAGACACTTTGACAGAACAAGCATTTTGTTTCAAATCAGACAGGAACAAGTGGCAGAACAGTACTTTGCACTAGGGGTATAATTCCAGAACTTATGTTCTTAACAAGACACTTTATCTCTTCCATTTCTCCCTCATATTGTGTATATCCCCCTTTCCTTTCAAGCTTCTAGAAGCGTGTTCTACTAATCCTTATAGGAAATAGTCTATTTGTTCTTCCTTAACTGCTTCCAAAGACTCATTTGTTCCAGTAAATATTCACCAAGGACCTGCTAAAGTCCAGACACTATGCAGGAACTGGATAAAGGTCCCTACTTTGTGGTACTTAGATTCCAGCAATGTTCCACTCTTCTTAATTTGTTGCAAAATCTGAACCTGACAGTCACATTCTTAGTTTTCAGGAGTGTCCTGTCTTCTTCAAAATTCCCCTATCATTCACCAGTGTCATTCACATCTCTTGGAGATCTTAGGATAAAGGAATGATGGTCTCTGATTCATTCAGACTGTTTACACAGTTCTCAACAGAAACCTGATCAGTAGGAAATCAACGCAAGTGGCATTTGAAACATTTTACCCAGGGGAAGAGCGTATGAGTGAATCATAGTCATTTTCCTGCTACCCACTGTGTCCCCAATAATATCCAGCACATTGCCTTCTGAATCTGCTGGCGCACTAAATTACCTGAAATCATCACTGCTTACTCTACATTATACCCTTGGGATGCAAAGTTCCCACCTACAACTTGTTATCCAAATCCCATCCACCGTGTTCCCTGATACTCTCAGTACCCTATTATAGACCCTGGGAGGCATTTAGACTCCTCTACATACACTTGTGTAAAAAGTAGTGCTGGTTTGGGCTCATATTTGTTTGCCCCTTCCACTGTTGATGAAGTTCTTCCCTGGCAGTTTTGGAGAAGCTCAATATCAACTGATGCTCTCAGATTCTCTACCTGTCTCTAGTGGGTTGCATTAGAGTTTCCCTCTCCTCTGGGTTTGGGCACTCAGGAGAAGGGGAACCAGGAATGGCCTTCTCTCAATTCTTTGACTCTCTAACCCATCCTCTCACGTCACTTCCCAGCTGGAAATATCACCCTTCTCTCTGGGTGAATACAGACTGCGTACCTTGAGTTTACCCTATCTAGCACCTCTCGTAGCATTTTTGTGTTTTTAGTTTTCCAGGCTTGCCTTTTGACTTATGAATGGTGATCCAGACTTTAGAAAATGATAGTTTGCTTTAAACTTCACCTGATCTCGAAGCACATTATCATCACTTAACCAACTGAAACAGTGGTTTTTTTCTGGTCACATCTACCATCTCCTTTCAGGGTTTTTAAATGTCATGGTTAAGCCTTAATAGAGGAAAGGCTCTAGGAGACTTCCATATAACAGTAAAAATATGAGAACTGTGTATTTCCAAAACATGGTTGTCATTTCACATCCAGAATACTAGCTTAAGTTCAGGCTGTGGGATTTTAATCCTTCTCCATGTATCCCTTTCACGATTTCTGCTAATGTAAGCTCATAAGAACAGAGAAGATACACGACTTTGTAACCTTTTTTCCTCTGGTAAGGAGAAGGTCAGAATTTCCAGAAAAGCAAATGTTCCCGATATGTGCTCTAGATGACCCTTGCCCATGACTTATTAAGCATCCGTTCATTCTATTTTGACCAGACTCTCCTGGACTGGGCCGTAGGTCTGGGCCAGTCCACATTTGCTTTCAAATGCCAATGTATTCTTATAAATTTAATAAATTCTAAGGGCATTTAAGGTGGCCCAACATCAGTAATTATTTGTTTGAAGAGGTCATTGACCCTCTCTAAGCATCAGTTCTTTGTCCTGTAAATACATTTATTTTCAGTTTTTATGATGATCCTCTGAGGTTTTCCATACATAGAACACACGGCCCATCATGAGTCTGAATGGATATGAATTTTTCCTGTTTCTTCCCAGCACCTTTTCTTGAACATTTCATCATTGCTGGAAGTCACTGGGAAATACAATAATGGACTTGGCCTTCTCTATGAGGTGATCAGGCACTTCCAGCCCACTCAGTGTCTACATGTGAACCCAAATCAACAGGAAATGATGCCAAAACAGACATTGAGGGCACAGTTACTGGCTTCTGTGGGCACAGTTGATAGCCATCACACTCCCTTGCCTGTTTCCTCTGATAGGGAGGCCTCAAACTGGGGAAGACAGGAAGTGCTGCAGGCTGAGACTGAGGCCCAGTTGGGTTCTGGGCTAGATGAGGCAGCCACCTGTTGGGGAGGATGTGGTCATACCCATGCCAAGGGGCGTGTGTGCTCATTATCTTGTCTCTAATAACATGGTAGTTTCTTAAGGCCATTATGTTAGATAATAATGATGGTTTTCTCTCTCTGCAAATTCCATATTGTGCCGAAAGGAGGCAGACAGACTTGTATACCTAATAAGTATAACTGACCTTTAATTGGGGGAGGCTTTTTTTTTCTTCCTCTCCAAATAAATACCAGATCTTCAAAAGCCTGATTTGGAGTTAGTCAGTATGTGAGTGTATATAAAAAGTTGGACTTGAACACCCTGCAATGAAAATATGTGCTTCCTTCATAATACTGAAATAATCACTTGCTCGCATTGTGTTCATCCAATATTTACTAACGACAAAAGAACAGCATTTTCAAAAAACCTTAATATTCTATAAATAAGACATCATTTAAAAAAATCTCTCAACTAATTTGAGAAATAGGAAAACTAATTCACATTTCCAGAGTGATGAGCAGATGAATATATGTAGTCATAACAGCCTATCTTCCACACTATGTGCCCAGGAAGAAGGCTGAAGAAATAGGGAACTGGATCATGAGGTGCCAGGCCAGGATTGATTGGGGGAATTACAGGGACGTCAGTAGAGAAAATTGGCAGCTTAGAGTCCTAAGCCCAGATCTGTGACTTATGAGGTTGCTAACTGACCAGCAACACATGGAGTATCATTCATATCATATGACAACAGAATAAATCAATTCATTCACCAGTGTAAAAAAAAAATCACATACTTTATTATCTTATTGGTGCTTAGATTCTTGAAATTCTTTTTTGTTGTTGTTGTTGTTGTTGTTGCTATTTCATCAAGATTATTTAATTGACTTCATGGAAAATTTGGCCCAAATTACAAAATCTCTTAGGACTGCATGTCACCTGTGGACTGCTCCAGGTGTGGCCATCACTGGTCTCTGTGCACACCAAACCCTCACCACACAAGTCAAACTCTTCCAATCCCCTCTCACCAAGACTCTGCTATTGACCCAAATTGGCTCCAGGGCATTGGGAGACCTTTAGGTGTGGATGAGGGACAAATGACTTCCTGCCTCCTTTGCGGGAGAGGAGGACATTGCCATGGCACTCCCAAAAGTGCTTCCTAGAGAAAAATTAACAAAGTAATTGTTCCCAAGGATTCTCTAGGCTCCCCTTCCCCTTACATGCAAGCTGGACATAGCTCATGAGCCGATAGTTCGGTTTAGCAATTTTGTTAACCTCCTAGCAAGTCTTTGAACCATGAATCTAGTTCAGGTTTTCTCAGCCTTTGCACTGGTGATATGTTGGGCTGTATAGGGCTTGGTCATGGTGATGGAGGAGGGATGTTGTCTTGTGGGATATTTAGCTGCATCCATGCTGTTGATCCACTAGATGGCAGTGCTGCTCCCACCCTGTTGTAACAACAGCAAATGTCCTCAAATTTTATAGTGTCCCCTGGTGGGTGGATTGCTTTGAGTTCAGAAACAAGTTTAGTCACTCTTTTAGGAAGCTGATAAGACTTTCGATGCTGGGCTTTATTTCTCAGCCAAGATGAGAACAAAATGAAACACCAGCATATAAATGTCCTACTCACTCACCAGCAATACCATTTAAACATTTTTGCGACCATTTTTTGGGGGATGGGGAGTAGTGGATGTTGAACCCCAGGGTACTCTGGAAGCTAGCTAAATGCCCAGACATTCTCACCCCACTTTTTTAATGTTTCATTTTGAGATAGGGTCTCTCTGCATTACTCAGGTTCTTGAACTTGCAATCTTCCTGTCTCAACTGCCCAGAATCTCTGATATTACAAGGATGCTCCACTGCACACAGTTACCATCTTTTTTCCTGAGAAATGAGAGTGGGCACAACAATAACTGTCACTCAGTTACAATTAGCACTACTGCCTGGCTTGACAAGTTATTTGTTACTTTCGTTTTCTCAATCCTAAATTCTGTTTTGCTACTTCAGTGCTTATGTTTTGAATGATTGTGAAATACTTTTAGTGAGTCAATTAGAATTCTTTCTCTGTAGCGAGAACTCCATAAATACTGGCCGTCAGGGGATAATTCTTATCAGAGTTCTTATTGGAATGATGAAAGGTATTAAAATAAAGCCATAATCTCTTAATTTGGTGCATATTTAAAATTTCTAAAACACTTCCTTACACATTGGCTCATTCTACCTAATCAATGATATTTTGAATTCAGAGGCAGTCCCAGAGAGAATTAGCTGGAACTCTATCTCATTTCTTCACAGCAAGTTTACTTGGTGTGCTACTACAGGGAGCATGAAACCATCCAGTCCAGCTTCTCATTCCAATTCTGCCTGTTATTAGCTCTCTGACACTCTGTGCTCTCAACTATGAAAATGAAATAAACACACCTATCTCAGAGCAGCAGTCTATGGAAGGGGCTGGGAAAACACAAAGCATGACCCCATTCTTCATTGGATTCTGCATCTTGCACCTCTCTTCTCCTTCTTCTGCCTCCTTGTTGAAGTAAGTTCAGCAAAGAGCTACTGTTGTGAGGCCTAATTTTGCATTGGAAATCTGCTCTTTATTTGGCAATGAGGTGGGAGCGTCCATGTCAGCCCTGGGTGTCTCTGTGAGAGAACTGAGGCTTCGGCAGTTTGACAACCATATGCATCACCAAATTATTACTGAAGTTTTGAAGAAACACAACATATAAGAGCTACTTGAGAAAACAAGACTAAGAATCATTCATACCTCAATCATTTTACCAGCCCAAATCTACTTTTGTATGTTTTATGAATGTAAGATCATATTTCAAGAAAGGGCTTCATGGAAAAAAATTAAAACAACAACAAATGGAAAATCATGAGCCAAGGTGTATGTAACCAGAATTTGTAGAGTTTTATAACCATGTGATGTCTTAAATTGTGCACTGTCATTTTAGTGGTGAATGTCAGCAGAGAAGCAAAAAATTCCTGTCTTGACAGAGCAAATCAGACTTCTACTTTCTGCTATGCCTTAATCTGGTCTAGGAAAATTGTATTGTCAGATCAACAGAATATTAGGTCAGAAAATGAATGATTGCACAAGTTCCATTTGAAAGTAGACTTTGACTTAGAATCCACTAGTAGAAATGATTATAAGTTATGTGAGAAATGAAATACCACCACTCCAAGGTGTGCATGAGAAATGTTTGTGCTCAGTCTGCCCTAAATGTGCTTAGGTTGTTCAACATCTGTTACATTTTAGTCTTCAGGAAAATGAATATCATTAAATCTAATATACTTGTTTAAATTAAGGAAAGTAGATGATTGGAGAAACTTCATATAATATAAATTGTCTAGTACAAAGAAGGGGAGGGGTGATGGGGACTTTACTCCTCCATATGCAGCCCACTCCCGTCTCCTGAGCTCCATGTGCACAACTCCAGCTCAGAAAGCAGCAAGCTCCTCTAACACAGGAGAAAGTGAATGTGTACACAGGCAGCAGGAACTCACTCCTAAGGCAAACACCTCCCTCTCTTAGGGAGCGCCATTGTTACCTGGTTTGCCCAAGTGTCAGCTTCAATTCTCTCACACTTGAATTCCTATGGATCCTGCAACCTAAACATTTCCTGGTTGACCCTGCCTCCAACCACTCTTTGCCTTGTGACCATTTTGCTCCCTTCCTGCCAACTTCCCCACCACCTGGGGACCAATCTCACCAATCACTTCCCTGAATAGATTTCTTCACCCTGCTCTACTCTGCATCTGAGGATCAAACCCAGAGCTGTGAGGACACCAAGAGACCTCTAGGAGGTGACCACCTGCTACCTTCATTTCAATCTTCAGGCCACTCTCTCCCTAGAATCACATGATCCACATCAATAAATTAATTGCAATTTTCCTGTCTGGACCGATGTATATCCCACCCTTCTTGGTGAGCTCATTCATTTTGGGGCTCAGCTCAGGCACCGTCTCCTCCAGAAAACTTCTCTTACAAAGCCAGGATGGATGTGTCTCCAGTTGCTTTCTAATGGTGCCACCCAGTGCTTCCCTCTCTCATAGCCCTTACTGCCCAAGCCTTGATGAGGGTTTGATCCCTAGCACCACGTACACAACGAAGCGATGAAGGAATGAAAGCCACATGAAAAGCTAAATAAAATTGATTATCTCTTTCTCTCACTGTCCTAATCTCTGTAAAAAAAAAAGAATAAAATCAGGACCAAGCTTATCAAGTATTTGCAAATAATATGTGAATCAAATCAGATAGACTGTTTAGAGCCATGCTTGAAACACAGCAAAACCTCAAAGCCATGATACAGTGCTTACATACTGTGTCATGCTGCTTTCAGTAAACATGACCACGTCATGCTTTTGTTCTTCTGTATCCCCTAAATGGAGACAATCCTGCAGAAAGATACCCCAAAGCAAGAGACAATAAAAAAGAAAGAATTTGAGGCTCTTTCTTAGAAATTAAAGACATTTGTCTAATAACTACTACTGAGCAGGTAGGCTCACTCAAGAAAGATATAACCCAGGTTTATAAATATCCCAGAGGAATTTTTGAGCAAGAAAGTGCTAATATTTCACCCCAAGGTTGAATTAAAAATGAAGTGGCAGAGTTCAGGGCAGTCAATTTTTGGCACTATCCCTAACCCCCTTTTGGAGGTGAGAAACCTGACTTCTGTAGAAACAAAGATCTGGCTCCAGGTCACAGACCCCACGGAGAGGGTGAAGCAGGAGTCGGTAGGGGTGAAGGTTCACAGCTTGATAGAGTGCTCTTGGGATGAATAAAGGACGTCATTCCATAGGGAGAGGACTGAGGAGTGTGTCCTCCTGGTGGCAACACTCTCACCCTCACCAGTCCACAGAATTCACTCGTGTCTAGAGAAGACTGGAAAGAGATGCAGGAAGTATACAGGGCCTCTCCTTGCTGCATCCATTCAGCTTTATCAGCACAGTGGGGAACAAGAAATGAAGGAACCATCTAAAAACAAAGTATTCCAGTCCTCTCTCCCCATTCCTTCTTACACATTCCAGGAGGTCCTAACCTTGACTTAGGGCTGCACTAGGATGTGCTAATGTGGGGCTCTTTGAGAAGCCAGGCATGTGTCAATCATAAATCCCCAGTCCCAAAAAGAAACAGACAATGAGCTAAGGAATCTGAGCCATCCGTTTCTCCCACATTCATTTGCACTATTCTCTCATTAATCTTTTTATTAATTGATTTTATAATGATGAAGTCAAATATCAACATTGAACCCTCAAATGAAAAAGGCTGTGGTTTAAATTCACCATAGCCTTCAAAAAACTTTCTGTTCTTCTTGTTTTCTTTCTGCACCCTGAGCAGTAGACGGGTTTCTTCTTTGGTACTAGAGGCTTTCCTTGTTCATTTATTTTTCTTTTAAAGAACTTCAAAATTTTATATGAAGGTTGTGGGCATAGTGATCACTTATTTGTATGACTTCAATTCATTGTAAAAATTGTATTCATGTGATTTGGCAGACATTTTTATAAACTCCCTCACCTGTCAGATGACAGAACAGAAGTCCAGAGAAGCAGGGGAGTAGCCACATTCCACACTGGCTGAGAGGGAAATGGGTCCAATGCCTTGTCTAGCATGTGCTGCATCTCCGCCAACACTGGAACCTCCTAACCACGGTTCCTGGGCCAGCCCTGTAGCGGATTTGGGTGCTGAACAAGAGCAACGCTGTTTCCTGCCCTTCTGATTGCTGACCCTACTGCCACTTGAGGTCAGTCTCCAGGGTAAGAACATGGAAGCAGGAAGTCACAGTGGGCTATTTGTCTCAGTTTCCCAGCTTTTGGAAATCTGAGGATTTCCCTCAATCGTCTTGAATAAATCTGGCAGTTTTTTCATAGACTATCAACATGGAAAAGTCTGTAGCACTTCCACATATGCCAATAAACAATAAGAAGCATGTAATAAAAATTTATCATATACATTAACAACAGAAAGTATAAGCTCCATAGCAATTAAGTCTAACAGAAATATGCTTGACATTTTTAGGAAAAACTACTAAAAATTTTGCTAAGATGCATAGAGTGAAATCTCAATAAATTTGGGTGCTATCATGGAGAATCCCACTCCCTGGTTCCCTGCCAGGTAGGGGCTAAAACAAGAATACCAGTCACCTTCACTTTCACTAAATATTATTGTACCTGAAGCAATAACCAGTGCATTAATACACAAAATGAAAAAATTAGAAGGACAGTAAAGGAGGAAAAAAACCCACCCTTTATTTATATTTGATATGAAATTATGTTCAGAAAATTTAAAGAATCCATGAATAAAAAATTAGAATCAATAAAAGAACTGGGTATGATTATCGGATACAATGCACACTTATCCTCATGGAATCAACAGCACATCTCTATACCAGTAACAAATGAAATTTCAGACTACAAAATTTAAATTTTCTATAAGCCTATTTTCCCCTATTAATCATTGCCAGATTTCCAAAACAAATATCTCCCTTTTCAGCCTAACTTTATGTGGATTAATTTCCCAGCCTTAAACATGGCATGTGGCAATGATCACCCAGATGGTCGTGCTGAATCCTAACCAAAAGACTACTTAGTAGATTGAAAAAGCACATTTGTAGCAAGTGACATGCCTCTTACTTCAGTTCACAAGATGGAATATTTTCATTTCATGTCTCACATTTCTTCAGAAAATTTCTAACACCCTACATTTCCATTTTTTAACTCATGCACATGTGCTCTTTGCAAAATTGTTAAAAGTAATAGAATCCAGAATGTCAAATGATTCATTGTGCTTTCTTGGTTCCCATTATGTATCTGGCATAAGGCGTTGGCGTCAAGAAAGGGCTACAAGGAGGCACTGTGAATGCAGGTAAAATGCCTCCAAGTATTTTGCATTATTTTTGTTGTGAAGTTGTGTCTTCCTCTGAGCCAGGGTTCTGAGGGCCCTAAGTACTTCTATCTGGAACCCACAAAAGGACTAGGAAACCATTGCTATGACTTCCCTTCATATTTAGCTCATTTGAATCAAAATGATCTAAATTTCATCTTGAGCTATTTGGCCTTGCTGCTCTTCAGAGGCGCAGTGTGACTATTAGTTTCCTTTTGTGGCTGCTTGCGCTGTTCAGGAGAAACTTAGTTGCTGTAGGAGTGCTGCTGCGGGCTTGGGCGGGGGCTAAGCCTCTGTGCAGATCCTGTCACCCTCTGCGCTTGATCTGAGAGTGGGCCACATCTCAGCAGCGCAACCTGCAGGCTCTGGGGAGGCCTGGAAGGAAGAGGAAGAAGGACCAAGAAAGTTTCCAGGGGACCAGGACATCAGGAGCTCAGTGGTGATATCTCAATGACAAATGCTTGCCTCAGGTATGGAATGAATTATACACAGACCCGAGAGGAAGGATACTCCTGAGACATGCCTCTGTCAGTAGGAAGTGAAAGTTCCTCTCAGGAATCCAAGGCTTGCTCAGAAGTTAGTTGTTGGCACAGAACAAGGAGAATGCGTAATGCACACATGATCTGAACATGCCTTGAAGTCAGACTATGAAATTATCTCAGCAAAAGTCACATATACTTCTCCCTGCAAGAGAATGGACTGAACCTAGGAGCCCAGGCAGTCACTCTGTTCCACTCCTGGGCAAGGTGGGGTGGGACATTAGTTCTCTACACACACATTGCTCAAGATCCCTCTTCTGATTGACCCCAATTACTCATTTATCTGACATTAATGTCCTCCATTAAGCCTTGCTCAGGTTGACTCTGAAGTCATTTTTTCCCTGTGCAGAGACTTTATGTTACCCAGTGTATGACATTCATTTACTTAGTTGAACTCTGTGATTCTATGTCTCTGAGTTCCTAAAGCACATTGCTGTTGCCCATATCTTTGTGTACCTGTGCCAAAGGCTTCATGGGCACTGGTCTTGTGTCACTCTCTTTACAGTGAGAAAATGAAACCAAAAGAAGCAAGCATCTATAAATCAAATCATTCGGTGGTTATCTTGGGGCTGCAGATGACTTTCTCTGCTCTTTCTTTCAGAACAGTCAGGGGAGAGAGATGCAGGTGCAATGTCTAAACAATCTTGGTTTCAGAGCCCCAATCCCCTCCCACAAAGGATAACACACTTTGCCACTTTGCATATCAAACACAGAGAGCCCAGCATCCCAGGAACAGGGAGAGCAGGTCCCATCCCAGGCTCACCAGTGCTTCCAGATGGGTGCTTCCTTCCATGAGCTGTGACCTTTTGAAACTGAGTGAAGTAGGTTGTGGTTTAACTGCCCTCGACCGTAGCCACCCCCCACTTCCCTAGCCAATAGGGGCCCCTTTGACTTTGAACCTTTTCCGGGAATCAACCACATTTGACAGAGCACAGAAACAAAACACACCTGAGAAAATAAAATACCAACAGCCACAGCAGTGCCCACCCGCCACCCACTCTGTGTACAAACCAGCAGTGCTCCCCCTCTCTGCACTGCTCAAGTTCAGGGCTGCCCAGGCACCTTGGGGGAGGAAGGGGCTCAGGTTTGAAAAAATGGGAGAGGTTGCCTAGTGCCAGGCCAGTGACATCAACCCCACAAAGCTCTCGGTGATCTTAAAGACTCCTGCCTCTGCGTCTTCTCCCTTTCCCAGGGAAGGGAGAGTTCATCTCTAAACAGAGGGCCCACCTATGGCCGTATGGGGTATGATCGGTACAGGAGAATCAAGGAGTATATCTAAATAATTATTTTTTTTTAAGCGAGAAGGACAGTGAGAGAGAGAGAGAGAGAATCAACTTTTATTGAGTTTTTCACATGGCTTTCATTGCTCCGACACTTAGTTGTGTACATCGGTGCTGGGGTTTGAACTCATGTACTTGCGCATGCCAGGCAAGCGGGTAACCACCAAGCCACCGCTCCAGCCCCTAAATTAATCTTTCTTGAGTCTGATTGTTGTTATTTTGTTTCCAAATAGGAAGCTCCGCTCTGTTTCCAAAAAAAGTATTTCACAGAAAGTGAAGTTTTTTAATAAATATAACTGTTCCACTATTAAATGAGACATAATTTTTATTTTGAATGTGTATGTGTATATATATTACATGAAGTTTGTACATAAATATATACATTTTTAATTTTAAAAGGCTCCATTAAAGAAAATAGAAAAATGTACTAATATTTTTACCCGCTTATCGTACACTGAAAATTTTGTAATCTTTTCCTGCAGAAATGCAGAGACAGTGTCATTATCATTACTATTATTACTCAATAGAAAAAAATGGTAAAAATACATAAAGATATATTGCAAATAAACATATGTAGACTTAAAACATATAAAAGTGTGTTTACATTCACTCATCATAAGGGAAAACATTTTTCACCTGTCATATTAACAAAATCTTGACATGTGACTTCCCACTCTCATAGTCTCACATACACGGTAGCAGAAGAGCTAAATTGGCATAATTATGGAAGGCAAGTTGGAATTGCCATCAAAATCACTAATGCTCTTGAGCAGACTGACAAGAAGCTCTTTATTTACTGCATATTTTTAATAGTAGCAAACTTTAAGTAAGGATTTGTTAGACGGCACTGGTACAGTGTTTTTAAAATTTATTGTGTCTATTATAAAAACAAAGCACAGAATAAAACAGCAAAGGAGGCTGCTTTGTGTCATGCAGAATGGAAAGCTAAAAGGGCAATAGGGCTGTGACTAGAAGCTGCACTCTGTCCCCACCAAGGCTGTCATGATTTGAGTTGACTGGAGGGGCCGATGGAGACTGTGCAGACAGAGGGACTAGGGGCCACCATGGGCTACTGCTTGTTGTTGCAGAGTGAAGTTCCTGAGTTTGCACACTGGTATTAAAAGCTCTGGAATACTGACGGAATAAAACACATCTGCATTAAAGGAGCCTGAACCCAGCAGCAAGCCCAGCCAGGTCCTTAGCAGATACTGTTCAGGACAATAAACAAAGAACACAACATGACCCCATTGTGTGACCATCTTTTAGGAGTTCTTCCCATTGCCGAACACAGCTGTTCTTCGAAGCAGGCAGAGGGTGACGATGGCCAAGTAGACCACACTCTTGAGGAGCAGGAAGAGGTAGGTGCAATAGGCGGAGGTGTTTGTGAGCTGCAGCCTCAGCACATCTAAGAGAAGTCCTACAATTAGATTCACCTATCCTTTGACAGGATAGGACCCCCCATGGGGGAGAGTGCCACAGAGGTTTATTTTTGGTGACCTACACTGAAGTGATACTAACCCCACCAAACCCTAAAGGCCAACATCTACTACTCCTACCTGAACCACCAACGGCAAGGTTCAGCAAGCTAGTCAAGCGCATTAACAACCTCTGCCTACGCACTTAGAACCTTCCTCGTGTCAAAAAGCAGGACTGAATTTTTACTGGATGAGTCAATGGGGAACAAAAGAGTATGTGATAACTAGGTAGAAGAAATTCTTCACCCTTAAATTGCCTCTCAGTAATGATAAAAGACAATATTCATTAACCAATAAACAAAGGCCGAACAGTATTCAGAGAGATTCATATGTAAAGTTCCACTCTTATTTAATCTTTGGGATGGGATTATTTCCATTCCCATTTGGCTTACAAATCTAAGACACAGTAAAAAGTATTTTTAATGACATTAATAAATACATTCTCATCTACTCTGGGATTCTGCATCTCCACGTGTAGTCAGCACCTTGTGGATCTGAAGATTAGGTGTTACACAGATGAGAAGTTGGTTTAGAAGCACTTGAGATAGCTCACTGTGCATGCAGTGAGATCTCTCAGAAGGGGATAAAAAGATTAGGGGGAAGGGTGTTCACAGCAGGATGGGTGGGAGATTTTAGAAAAGAGGGCACTGTGGAAAATGGAAAAAAGAACTTAATGCAAGTTCCTGGAGACATTAGGTGGTCAGGGCACACTCACCTTTTTTTTTTTCTGAGTGTCCCTTGATAATGTTATAATATTTTGGGGTAATTACACATGATATTCTTTAATGTTTCACAAGAAATGTGTGCTGTCATGTAACAATTAAAGATAATGATGGTGAGCCTCAGTGGCTAATCAATGTCCACAGGATACATCTCTTTCTGTGGAAAATTCCACATGCATGCTGCATGTTCATAGAGTCTGAACTCCAGAACCATGGGCCCGCGGCGTAGAGAGAGATACAAAGCTCCCTGCCTTTGGCCAGGTGTGGGTTACAGCCTCTCCTTGCCTGTGTGGCAGCTGAGGTCCAGACCCAGGGATGTTGGGAACAAAGGAAAGGTTAGCAGGGCAGAGCCAATGCTTCCAGCCAGCTTCTGTGCCAGAAACTCGTGCTTATTCTCAGTTTGCTAGAGATACCCTATGTGAGACATTCCTGTGTGTACCCTGTCTCTTTGATATAGCTGAGTCTGGTATAATTATTCTCTGTTGGCAGATGCTCAAAGCTTTACAAAGTGGAAGTCACTCACCCATGAGGGTATAACTGATCATTATAAGAACAGAACAGTCGCATCTGTGGTACCCTGAGGCCCATGCACTTCCCACCCCCATCATACGTCCATCCTGCCTCAGCACCAAAGTTTTGAAATTTCTTGCTCTGAGAATCTATCTTAAGTAACTCTTCATTTGAAGGCATGAGTTGAAACAAAAGGTCAGGCTGTGTGCCTTGTGCAAGGGACTTAATTTTAGCTCATCACTCTCATCTATTAAATGAGGGGAACTACTGTACCACTGATGTTAATATGATCAGGACTTCACAGGAAAATGCATACAGAACACAGTCCTTCTGTACAAAGAACAGCACTAAATAAGCACTAGTTCATCTTATTAGTAACTAGATAGAGCTTTTAAATAAACATAGAATTGACTTGATATCATGTTTTCCCAAGTCATTTGAAATAATAGATGAATGAAAGAAGTTCCTTTGTTGAAATAGGTCAGAGCACATCACCATATCTTTCAATCATAGTCATCTCCTAGCCAAATCAGTAGTTTCCTGTGTTAATATGTGGCTGAGTAAGTGAGGCATTATTTTAATATATCACTCAGTCTTTTCTGTCACATGCAGCCATTTGGGTTTTTCTGTCTTATATCAGTTCTACCTTATAGCAGTTCAAAAGTTAAGATGAGGGGCTGGAGCGGTGGCTCAGCAGTAGAATGCTTGCCTGACATGTGTGAGGACCCAAGTTCAAACCCCAGCATCACATACACAATTAAAAAAAAAAAACAGACAAAAAAATAAAATAGAATGGACACTCTCTTTCTCTCTCTCTCTCTCTCTCTTCAAAGAAAAAAAAGAGTTAAAATAATAATGAGGGAGAAAAGTGCTAAATCATGGAGTATAGGCAAACATACACAAAAACTTACCGTTGTTACCTTCAAAGCAAGTTTTAGGATCAGTCTTCTTATCTACTGGTAAAAACAAGAGCAAGTACTGGTCAATCATTCATGCACAATATTTGACAGTGTGAGTGTATGTGCTTTGTGGATATCCTCATATATCTATGTGCATATAATAAATGCATATAATCTCTCCTCAGAGAGACAGGAGGACATTAAAAATCTGAGCCCTGCTCCTGCAGAAATAATCAGTCTCACTCATTAATTCAGTAGGTATCATTCATGTTATGTTTTACATGTAGGTTTCTGTTCATAAAGGATACATTTTTACCACAATTGTAGTAAATGTCCATGATACCCTGCAATGAAAAGCAGCTATGTCTTTTTTACTTTATTCCAAATCTTGCATATTTCCAAGCCAACTGTTCAAACTCCTTGATCAGTGCAGAAACTAAGGGTCCTAGAAGATTAAAGCCTTACTTAAGAAATCTGCATTTGCATTGGCAAAGGTCTTCACATGCTCTGTTCTGTGCTTGTTCCACTGTTTGAAAAGGGCTCGTAGCCGCCACAAGGAATAGTAAAAAAAAAAAAAAAAAAAACAAGTCTGTCTTGTGACCACCCTGGGGTATTTGGACTGCTATTTAACGCTCAGGACTGTAATGCACAGTCACTAAGCCTGTGTATTCAGCCCCCTGTCCAACTTTGTGGAAATGTACTTCATCGCATCAAAGATATTCCTTTGGGGGCTGGAGTGGTGGCTCAGCAGTTATGGCAATTGCGTGGCATGCACAAGTGCATGGGTTCAAACCTCAGCACCCACGTACACAACTAAGTGTCAGAGCAAAGAAAGCTACGTGAAAAACTCAATAAAAATTGATTCTGTCTCTCTCTCTCTCTATCTATCTATCTGTCTCTCTTTCACTGTCCTTCTCTCTTAAAGAAAGAAAAAGAGATATTCCCTTGGGACATTATGCCTAAATCACATGTGGCCCTGAGTGAATGGAAAAGAGTATTCTCTCTTAGGGCATCCACCTTGGGATGCTAATTCATCCAGACTTCTACTCAGGCCTGGCATATTCTAGAAGCACAGGAAACTTTTTAGAGTTGTATTTACCAATGACAAGAAACACATTGATTGTATAGAATACGAGCATGTTTCTACATGTTAGCCTTATCCAATCTTTAATGATGAAAATTTTTGCAGTAGTAATATATAAAATAAAGACCAGAAAACCTCAAAGTCTTCATAAAACTGTAGCATCCAACATTATATTTTGTTGGGTCACACTCTGACTCCTTCATCAGACAATTTTGTCAACTAATAACAGCTAAATTTAACGAAGGTTAAATTTTGTGTATAACAGGATGGAAGTGGGTGCCTTTGTTTGCTTAGTAGAACATTCTTCAAAGATACTCTCCTATTTTACAAAGGCATCAAAACTGGAAATTCCTTTTTAGCATTTATCATGTAGTAAGTTGGTAGGTGTGTTATGCATGTTATATTTTTCCTTCTTCTTCTTTTTCTTTCTTTTTGTCCAAGGGGTGCTTAATCCCTGAACCATGTCCCCAGCCCTTTTACTTTTTATTTTGAGACAAAGTCTCACTAAGTTGCTTAGGGACTCACAAAGTTGCTGAGACTGGCTTTGAACTTGCCATCTCCTTCTTTAGCCTCCTGAGCCACTGGGATTACAGGTGTACATCACAGCACCCGGCTTTTCTTTCTTTCTTTTCCTTTCTTTTTGTGGTGCAGGGGGTGGAAACCAAGACCTTGTGCGTGTTAAGCAAGCCACTACCACTGATCTATACCCTGAACCCTATTGCTTGACCTAAACCATTTAACAATTCTAGAGAGTATCATGCAATCTTAATATTTTGACTGATGAAATTGAGGCTGAGAAAGCTTAAGAAAAATTTTCAACATTTTTATCAAAGTCAATACCATTTTGAATGTATGGGAAAACAGTAGGCCATTTAGGGTCCTGCTTTCTATAAAGACATATAAAAAGGATTTACACTCTTGTTCATTAATACATCCAAAAGATTAGGGTACTCTTCATCTAGTAAGTTTTCTGGCATTGGAGCTG
Organism: Aplodontia rufa; assembly: GCA_004027875.1. Lineage (NCBI taxonomy): Eukaryota > Metazoa > Chordata > Mammalia > Rodentia > Aplodontiidae > Aplodontia > Aplodontia rufa. Next base: position 53,787 of record PVKS010007326.1, read on the forward strand.
CGGCAGGCACCTGTAATCCAAGCTGTATACAAGGCTGAGGAAGTAGGATTGTGAGTTTGAGGCCCACCAGGGAAACAGAGGAAGACACAATCTCAAAAAAAAAAGTAAGTTTTCCAGAAGGTTATATTTCCATTTAAATACACATACCTTCCTTTATTGCAGGAAAGAGAATCTCTTGATCAGCTCCTCCTTCATTATTCTCGTGTCTGACGATACATCTGTGCTCCTTGTTCATTGACTCTCCAGTCACAGTGAGCCAGCTCACCTTCATGTATGTGTCATTAGTCTTCATGGTGTTTCCCTCCTGGGATTCCAGAATCTTATCACCTTTCTTTTCTTTCCAGTATACCTTAATAACATCAGGAGAAAAGTTCTCAAGTAGACAAAGATGTGTTCCAGTCTTGTGGAGATTAATTTCAGCAACTGAAGGAAGAAAAATTGTGGGCTTGGGGGGAAAGCCTGCACCAGAGCTTTGATCTGTGGAGGAAATGGAATTTCAATAAAGAGAATTATTAGAGAAACAGATTGTTGCACAGTTATTTTGGCACAAACTAGTGCATAAGAATAGGAAGACAAGTTGCCATTGAATTAGTATCCATGCTGGTCTTGCATCCCCCATGGGTTGTAAACTACTTACTACTGTCCTTATTTACAGATGTGGAAACAGGCTCAAGAAGTGAAGTAACTTACCAAAATCACAGCTGTGAAGTGGGAGAGCCTGGAGCCAAATCTGGCATTTGTTCTTCCTCAGCATGCTAAGGGGTTGACTTTTAACTGTTCCTAACCAAGGCTTCCAACACTCATGAGACCAGCAATATATTTTTTTTTCTTTTTGCATCTTTGTTTACTCGTGGTGAAGTACCTTGTCAAGGTGGATGGCTAGAAGGAGAAGGAGACCAAGCCACTTCATTGATCTCTGCAGATGAGGCTCTGTGGTCCCTTCTAAAGTGCCTCCCTGGCCTTCCTTTTCACTTGTGCTCTCTGACCAAGTAGCTCACATTCTCAGGCTCTGCAATTCTGTGCAAACTAGTCTTCATTTAGCTGGTTTTAGAACATACGATATTTATCATATTTCTCATGTGAACATGTGTCAGGAGGTGAGTTTTCAAATTTTTTGGTAACAATATGCAGTAAATTATTTTAGTGGGAATCCACTTCCACCAATACTTAGCAATCTATTAAGTTGATCTGCTAGCTTCAAAAGCAGATCCCAAACCCAGTTCTGAAGTCCCTGGAGTCCTCCTACTTAATTTCTAACTTGATTTAGCATCTCACTATCATATCTAAACTACTCCAAAGTTTTGGGTCAGTCAGTATTTAAAGTTTCACCTCCAAATGATTTAGTCTCTTGAATTTGCAAGCAAAATAGCAACATTTCCATGATTTTTATTAAATTCATATTGATTATTTTCAGAAATACTCTGATGGTTCTAATCTTATCAACTAACCAAACACACTTATCCAAATTTTATTTTTAGAGCATTAAAAAGAGACTCAATCTTATTTACTTTCTCATGTGGCTTTCGTTGCTCCAATACTTCGTTGTGTATGTAGTGCTGGGGTTCAAACCCGTGTACTTGCATATGCAAGGCAAGCACCGTAACCTCTGAGCCACTGCTCCAGCCCCCAAAATTTTTTGTTTATAAAATATTAACAAAAGTACATTTCATTTGTAATTTCACTTGATATTCAACTATCACTAGGGATGCACCAGGAGAGTGTGTTAATACTTGTTTCAGTTTACAGAGCTGGTCTATCCATATCTACATATCTTTGTTTTGAATATCACTGTCTCCTAATATTTGTACCAAACTATATACAACTTAGCTGGTTTGGAGCTCAGTTATTTTCTTCATCTTACCTGCTGAATAAAGTGTATTTAATATATTGTTAAAAGTTAAGGGTCTAAAGTTTCTTGCAAATATAAACGAAGCATCATGTTTATGAAGCTATATCACCAGGAATGTTCACTGGTTAGACATTTATTTTTAAACTTAAATTATAAATGTTGGAATTCTTTCTAATTTGATTTCCAGTAGAAACTCAAGTACTTCACCACTATTATGCTTCAGCTAGTTTGAAATTAGTATAATAATTCAATACATAATTTCTTTTTTTTCAAATCGGCACATTGCAATACCAAAAAGAATATAAAATTTTATTTGTCAATTATACCTTAACAAAGCTGGGGAAATCTATTCAATCCTATTCAATAAATTGAGAAATTATATTATAACAAGTGACTATGAATTTAGCAAAGCTTTTAAAAATATTCACGTTTTACTACCCATAAGAGTACCTCAGTGCATTGGAAAATTAAAAAGGAGAACTGAGATTATCATTTGAGAAGAAATTTCTTGATGAATTCTCCTTGTTTCATTTGAGCATCTTTTTTATACAAAATCAATAAATACATAATGCTAACAGTTTTGTGGATTAATAATTAGATCATAATGTGCTTATTTTAATTTCATACACCTTGTTTTTAATGAGCATACTAAGAGAGTGCATATTTTCCAACCACATACTTTATTTTCCTTTAAAAAGCATGCTATACAAGGCAAATTTTTAATTGTACATTCTATTTCTGTATTTTATTTTTTATTCAATATATTAAGAAGTCTAATTTTCATCTCAGGAACTTGATTTTCTTCATGAGAATACTGCTGTTTCATTACTTTAAATAAATTAAAAATCAAATATTGAACTTGAAAATTTTAGAACCATACCACAACATTCACTACCATTTGCCTCTTTTCCTTCGTGGGAATCTTTAAGTTTCTTTTCTTTGAGGATAAAACAAACCTAGAACTGCCATAATTTTTCTAAGTGTAGTAGACAGCAAAGCAATAAATAGTGTACTTCTTTATAAAAGATTACTACCTATATACTAGATCCTTATCTTGCATGATCTTTTTTTTTTAAGAGAGAAGGACAGTGAGAGAGAGAGAATCAATTTATATTGGATTTTTCACATGGCCTTCGTTGCTCTGATACTTAGTTGTGTACATGGGTGCTGGGGTTTGAACCCATGTACTTGTGCATGTCTGGCAAGCGCCATAACCACCGAGCCTCCAATCCAACCCCTAAAAATTTTTTTAGATGTACATACTTTTTTTTCATGGTCTAAACTTCTTGTGATGTATAGAATGGCAGTCATTCCATTTTATTTGAATAGTTAATAGAAATGCTACTGTATATTTAAAAAGATTAATAGAGCTGTCTAATTTATTTTTATTTATCCCTGTGAATAATCAAACAACATATCTTGAATTAAAATGAATAATTAATTAATACATTAAATTAAATTGCCTAAGTTGCTTATAATTTAAAATATAGTACTATAAAATAATATATAGATTTATCAAATATCAATCACAGTTTCTATTGAAAGTATTATATTTCAAACCTGCATATGATATTTTATTTGTGTTCTCTATTTTTGTTTCTTCTTTCATTAAATAAAGTTAAGCTATTTCATATCTAAATTTCCCTTTAATATTTATGACATTTCCAACTATACAGTTGATTTTACAACCTATTCACTTTCTTTTTTTTTTTAAGAGACAGAGGAACAGTGAGAAAGAGAGCGAATCAATTTTATTTTAGTTTTTCATTTGGTTTTCGTTGCTTTGACACTTAGTTGTGTATGTGATACTGGGGTTCAAACTTGGATCCTCATGCATGCCAGGCAAGTGCCGTAACCACTGAACCACTGCTCCAGCCCCCTGATCACTTTCTGTATGAATTTAAAATTCTTTTCTGATATAGGAAAAAGATTAATATTATTGGCTATAAATTTTATTATCAATAAATATTGATGTTAGTGATGTTATCAATTAAAAATCAAGAATTAAGATTCTAAGTACCAGAGCAACAAAATATATATATATATTTTTTTTTAAAGAGAGAGGGACAATGAGAGAGAGAGAGACAGAGAGAATCAAATTTTATTTAGTTTTTCACATAGCTTTCATTGCTCTGACACTTAGCTGTGTACGTGATGCTGGAATTTGAACCCGTGTTTTCATGCATGCTGGGCAAGCGCCGCAATTGCCTAGCCACCGCTCCAGCACCAACAAAATATTTTTTAAAAACACATTTTAGTGTTATTTTACTTGCTGAGTGATGAAAAAGTCTGCTAAAGAGAAACACGTAACCTCCACATTCAATTTTTTTATGTGAGTGATGTTATCCTTCCATTTGTGCAAGTTGAAATACAGCTAAATTCTTTGGAGAATCTATTGTAAATTATCTTTACTATAAACAGCTCTCTGCAGTGGATATAATGACAGTCCCTTCACATTTTAATTGATGGACATTTACTGGGCACTATTATGTGTTTAACAATATGCCAAAGCGTCATTCACTTTAGCTCATGCTATTCTCATTTACCCTTGCTGGATTCACCGTTTTGTAGCATTTATGGTGAAGGAAACAACCAAAAAACAGTTGCCTGTGTTCACTAAGCAGTAAGTGGTAGAGATGGAGCTCCAGGTCTACCTACTCACTACTCTTCTGCATTTGTAACCACGAGGAAAGGGAATGTGTCTTCTCTGAGTGTATCACAAACTTACCTGTAATAATTAACTCTGTTCCAATGTCAAACACTTTAATGATATCATCATATGCATTATATATGAGCTCATTTAAAAGTTCACGTACACACACAAACAAATCTTACAACATTTGCTTCTTGTTGTCTAAGTTCTTCCTTAGTATAAGTATTTGAATAAAATCTCTAAAATTTCTCCATAAAATTACTATTACATTCCTTTTCTTTTTTCCCTAAAACTTTTACTCCAATAGGATCTTTTACTGCTTTCCCTGTATTATTACCTTGGAAATTTTGTATTTTCTGATACCCACCTGTGACAACAAGTGTGGTTCCACCTCCGAAGACCTTCACATACGAATATCACAGTGATTCCAGCCATATCAAAAATGTTAGATTGGTTCAGTGACCTTGTGTTCAAATTCTTGTGGCCACATGATCCTCTAAAGTTCTTAAGAGACCAGTGCTTTGATCCTGCTTTATTTTGCTCATAACAATTACGTGGCTGAGCAAATAATATAATTTTAAAATTTTGGGTGCTTTATTTATCTGGAAACCACAATGAAAGTGTAAACCCATTCAGTATTGCTACCAGCATGGAAAAGAGACCAAGATGGTATGAAATATGAAACCAATTCCATTAAAAACAGTATGGACACATAAGAGGTTACTCTCATCATTTTCATCAGTAGTAGTAGTTGTAATCTGATTTCTACACCTATGTGCTGTAACATGGTAATCTAAGGGCTATTTCCTCCTTTTACTAAAATGGATGTCAAAGGCCATACACATTCCATACCTCCCATTACTCCTAAGAACTCATGCAGTGGCATCCTTTTCTAATTTTATAAATTAAATTTTGAAAACTCAGGTGCTTTTTAAAAAAATTATTAAAAAGCATGTATTCTACTACATGTTTTTAACCTTTATGCATAGTTTTAAACTTCCATCCCTCAGGGATCCACAGTCACTCTGAACTCCTTATTAATGTCTCTCATAATAGGTCAAGGAGAATATTGCTTCTCAGAACCTGGACCAAGTCACTTGGCCACTCCAGAGGTCAGTCTATGCTGAGTGAACAAAAAAGGAGCAATTCCCAGAACTTGGATCAGCACCACCCTGAGCCAGCAGCACCCGCATTCCTGCCCTCTTGCCTACTGAACCCTGCAGAATTGAAAGAAAAATTACCTGTTATGATGAGCTTTGTGCCAGGACCAAACACTTTGATTATAGAGCCATCCATCACACACTATCTGAAAAGCCTTTGTAAAAAATCTCCCCTTGTGCTCAATAAAATTTCACTAAATTTTTTCACTATTCATGTAAATACATAAAAACTGACCCTGTTAATATTAAACAAAGACAAGCTCAAACAAAATCACATGAGATATAAACATAATCAGGAATTTAAGGACTCATCCCACTCTTCCTGGACAGTTTGGGTAATTCCTATTCTCTTGTATCTAAAACATTGGAAACTCTATTTTCCCCCCTCAGGAAATCTTCTTCTAAATTAATTAGACTTTATTAATATTTTATTAATTTTCAGAGAGAAACAACAATAGTAATCATATATTGGAATATTTGAAATGTATGTTAAATATGATTTAAAAGCATTTGTGATCCATATAAATGAAGGAATGGGTATTAGACTGATTCCAAAGGGACTTTGTTTTAGAATCTAATTTTCATTTATAGTAGACAAGAGTTCTCCCAAAATGTAAATTTTTAACGATGATCTCTTAAACTATTCATTGTTGAAAGATTGCTCTTTGATTAGAAAATTCCCTTAAACATTGTAGGGCACTGAATTTTCATCCTCTGCTGCTCACCAGAGGGTCCCAACTGGTGGGTATTTCTGTAGCTGTCCCATCATGAGTGTCCAGGCAGCTCAGTGTTTTGCAATAGAGGAAGGTAATTGAGTACAACTGTGATCACAATTTTAGAAGCATTTCTGACAAATTTGGAATGACATGGTGCCAACATTGCTTGTCATTTTATGACCTTGCATATTTAATAAATATATATTCAATAGGACACCCATAATCTTTTTCTAGTGTGAGAAAGGGGCAAGATCAGAGCCAAGTTGAACAGCACAAATACTATATTCACAGATGAGCAACAATACAAACTGTGAGCTGCTATTAGTTAGTGAATAAAACAATCCCTTTAAAAGGTCAGGCTCCAAAATATGAAGTATTTGGAACATAAAAGAGAGACTTAATGTTGTTAGTATCATAAAACAGTCCATACTAGTTGCTTTGGAATAAACAGATCTTAATTGGATCCCAAATTTTGCAGTAACTAGCTCTAGGACAAGGGAAGTAACAGCTCTATGAGCAGACATAGGGTATTCATCTGTTAAATGGGAACAATAGGCTCTATTGTACTGAATGGTTGAAAAATGAAACCAGGCAATGAAAATATTTAGCACAGTGTCTGACCTCAAAAATATTAACTAATATTGTTTTTTCTCTCTAATGGTATACTACGGGACAATTCCTTCAAATTCTTCCACCAAACACAATAAAGATGGCATTTTATTTCAGAGTTTGAGGATTAAGAATGTTCTAACTATATATATGTTATATGTATTTTATAAGAGAAATTAAGAAATAAAACAGGCTCATGAACCCAGGACCTCCTGGTTCTCTGGCATGCACAAGGCCCAAGCAAGATAAAAATCTAGAATACTTTTCCATAAACCTGGAAACATTGGGAGTAGGCTCTGTCTTGTCTACATTTTGTCTCCAGCACCCAACACAAACACTGTTTTCTATTTATTTATTTATTTATTTTTGGAAAGAGAGACAGTGAGAGAGAGAGAGAGAGAAGGAGAAAGAGAGAAGGAAAGAGAGAAACAATTTTTATTTAGTGTTTCGTATGGCTTTCATTGTTCTGAGAATTTCGTTGTGTACGTGTGTGCTGGGGTTTGAACTCACGTACTTGCGCATGCCAGGCAAGCGCCGAAAAGGCTGAGCCACCGATCCAGCCCCTACAAACACTGTTTTCAACAAATATTTGCAAAGTGAATAAATGAGCAAGTGAGGTTGTAAAATCATGAAGATGTTTTTGCTAGATCGTAGACGAAAACTGTGTTATAATCTATGCTTCTCCAAGAGATAGAACAATAGCGTAAGTTTTGACTATTTTCAGTCTCCTCAGGACTTAGAGCAATAAAAAGAAGATTTATTGGCATTCTGTAGTAATTTACTCTAAGAATTTATTTTTTTCATTTTTCAATTGCACAAGACAAAAACTAACAATAGAAATTTTATATGGAAAAATCTGAACTATGTCACACTTTGAAATACAGGAAGAGATAATTAATAAAATTCCATTTTAAGACCTCTGACTTGAGATATCTTTTATTTTAAAAAGAATTTCAAAATAATAATTGATTCCAATAGTTTATAGATGTGGTCTTCAGAACATGTAATTTCTAGCCTATTGGTATTCCTTGTGCGTATCTGCATTCTGAATGTAGAATTTCAATCTGCTCCTTAATAGGGAAGGGAAGAAACCGGTTACAAAGTAGCTTGGTTTCTATATCCAGTAGCCCATACCTACAAAATTGCAGTTCATGTTTTAAGACAGAGTCAGATAAGGTTGATGATAATTTTTTTTTCTTACCAAGCTTCAATCTATTTTACACTACTAGGATAAAAATAGAAAACAGTTGCTTACCAGCAGGAGTTATTAAGAGCTTAGTTCCTTCTGCAAATATCTTGATACTGCTATCACACTGCCCACAGCATCTACAAAACTCTCAGACCCCTCTTGAGCTTCATGACATGACCAGGGGTTTAACAACTTTGTCCTGGCAATTTGATCTCCTGGCTTCTTTTGAAAGCCCTTGAACACAGGTTTTGTGTTGTCTGATAATTTGAAAGTGTCATCACATGTTGACCTCATAAACTGTTTCCAACTGAGGCAGTGATCATGGGAAAATGCCAAAAGAGATAAGCGTAAGTGCAGGAAGAGAAGAGAGCTGGGCCAATTGGTCACCCAGCTACTTTTCTAAGTTATCAGGAAAAGTATTCTGAGAATTAAGTCTTTTTTTTCCCCGCAGGTGTTCAGTTGTGTTGAAACTGCTCAGAGGTTGCATCAAAGGAATGGGCCTTCTGCTCTCATAAACACCTATCTTCTCTGTTAGCAATTTGGGAATATATTTCTGACAGGAGAAAGCTCTTTGGTAACTAAAAATGTAAATGTGCTAATATATTAGATGAATGTGAACCAAGGACAAGGCCAAATGATAAAATAATTTCTGTGATGACTTATTAATTTTCTTAGAGTAAGGGAGTAAGATTGTCTAATTCTATCTCCCATGAAATTGTAGATTCTTTCTTTAAAGTAGATCTTGGGGGGGAAATTCCAATTCTCCAATATGTTAGAAGAAGTCTCTTGGAGACACTTAGCTAACCTTATGCCACTCATCTCAGGGCAGGCAAAAAGGAATTTCCATAATCATCCATGCACTCCCCAAAGTACAGATAGTGTCTAGCTATAAGGACAAGGTAAAACAGTCCCTGATGACCTACATGCCACTCTAGGCCCACCCTGTCCTGGGCTAAGCTCCATGAACACACATGTCCTCAAGGATGAGGGATGAATGTGGTCATGGTGGACAACTGTCCATTCTCAGCAGCTCACAGCCACCAACCCAATTAGAGACAACAAGAGGACTGGAAGAAAAGTAAGTCTGGAAAATGTTTTTAAACTTTGATTCATTGATTGATTCAAACAGGCATTCATTCATTATAGTTTCTTGAAAACTGAGAATTCCATTTTTTTTATTACTTGAAGCTGTTGTTTACACTTTGCTCTTTTCAAAGACAATGCCATTCAAACCCTTGTCCTATTTTTCCTTATTCTAGGATCCTGAGGCAAATTACCAGAAGCTGTAAGAATTGCCCTTACTTCTAGTGTCATGGATATTTTAATTAAGCTAAACTAAGGAATTAATTGTAAAATGTTATTAAATTTATAAAAAAAATACAAGAACACTATGAAGAACACAGAACAATTTTACCAAAGGCCTGTAATAAAACCTTAATAAATGAAAAAAAAATGAGGAAAATGACTGCCATAAATAAACGATACCTACTAAATTCATAAACAAATTAACTAAAGTTAATCAAATAACTAAAGTGTCAATCAAATTTGCCATAACATTTTACTTGTTGTTCTAGGTTGTTAGTGTTAATAATGGTATAGATTGTGTATTCTTAAAGATTAGAGATAAAGATTAAAGATTCTTAAAGATTAGAGATAATGGGAAAATAATTATTTTTAAAAATAGTTGTAGACATTTAGCATGGTAGATACTAATGCTTATAACAAAACATCTGATATAAAATGTTAAAGATACAAGAATAATGAGATAAACAAACAAAACAGAAATTCTCCAGAAAAAAATGTTTAAAGTCTATGTGGATACTCAAAATCTGATGCAGAATTTCTTATCTGTAGGGAAATCATAGATCGTTTCATTACTATTATTAAACAACAATTATCTATTGGATAGATATCTCTCTACCTCCTATCATATGAGATAGGTTTCAAGTAGATAAAATTAAAATGACAATGACACAAATTCATGTGTGCTGGAAACAACTTGTAGGAAAGCAATTTCATCCACTGGTGAGAGGATCATGGGGTATAATGGAGTAGGGGAATCTGCTTAGTGCATTATTTTTTTCATTAGTGTCTTGTGGAGTCTTGTGGATATACATGATGGTCACATTCCCTATACTCATATAGGTACATAGAAGAGTTAGGTCAGATTCATTCTTTCATTCTATGTTTTTCCCATTTTCCTTCCCTCTTCTCTGCCCCTCAGTCCCCTACTTCACTCATCTTTCTTCTATTTTAATGGCATTCCCCCCTCCCTTTCTGCCTCTCTCTCCCTCTCCCTCTCTCTCTCTTTTCTTTTTCTTATTTTGAAATAGCTTCCACATATCAGAGAAAATATTTGACCTTTGACTTCTTGGGTCTGGATGATTTCACTTAGCCTGATGCTCTCCAGATTCATTCATTTACCAACAAATGCCGGAAGTTCGTTCTTTATGGGTAGTGATACTCCACTGTGTACTGCATTATTTTCTAAGTGAAGAATTTAAATTTTCTGGGGTATTTTGAAATTAAATTTGGAAAGTATAGGCAAAGAGAACTTATTGAAGCCCTTAGGGAAGAAAGTATATGCTCATCCCTGTGTTTTAAGACAATAAATGCATGAGTACAAAGGAAGGGGAATGTGCAGGGGAGAAGTAGAGGTGACATTGTCCTGTCTTACACATGATCACTACAAAAGTAAGGGCAGCTAAGGAACTCTAATACCACTGTGACCATGGAGGCATAGAGAGTGGCTGGTGCAAAGAACATTAATGGATTTTTCAGAGTTTTAATAAGATTCTCATAAAAATAAAGCCAATCACTATCTTAGGAGGTTATGAGTGAAGAAAAACATCCTTTAAATCAAAAAGATCCACTCAGGTTCCAGTTCTTCCACTCTTGGTAGTATGACCTTAAACACACTTCTCAGAGCCTTGGGCTCCCCATCAATAAGATGGAGATGATGAGATTCCTTTCTTAGGTTCAAATGAAATAATGTGTCTAGAATAGAGATTGAACATAGTAGGATTTCAAAATTGGTTCACTTTCCTTCATCATTGATGCAAATATTTAGGCACCAAGGATTTAATTTTTAAGAAAGAATGGAAATATTTTTACTTGTTATATAAAAATAGATAATATTGCCTCTTATCCTACTTTATATAACATATGCACAAGCACATGTGCACACAACCGCACACACACACACACACACACACTATCAACACATCCTGAGACGACGAATGGAGGTAGACAAGGTGAGGTATGAATAAGTAACTACATAAGTGACAAGCAAGCCCTAATGTGATAGATACTTCTCAATTTATACAGTGCCTACAGGCAAACATGCCTGGTGAAGCCCCTGTTTATTTTTGGCAAGCAAGAAATATTTGTTTGTTTGGAACCTGAACTCCTCAAAGGCACATCATATGGAATAATCTCACTTGCAGAATTAACACTCTACTCTCAGCTCCCAAATCTCCTTTTCATTTCCTATCTCCCTGTTCTGGGATGACAATCCTTTGCCCCAGGCTCTATGGTAGTGAAAAGGAAGAAAATTCATAAATACAGGATCTACTATGAATCAGGCTTCATCCATACATATATCTCTTTCAGCTACACCTATAAACAATTATGACCATTAAAAATGGGATAGGAAAAAGAATTCAAGATTTCAAAGTCGGTTGAATTTGTGTTCAAGTTTGCAAGATCCCAGACCCTGTTCACTGCACTATTTCTTACTGCATGGGTGGAATTGGAAGAATGGTATGTCAGGGATAATTTCCAGGTCTAGACCAGGTCTAAGACAGAGGATCTGCAGTTGAAGAGGCCTATCTGATACTGGTGTTACTTTCCAAAAGTCACAGAGATTATTGAACTGCACAAAGGGTAGACGAAATGGTTGATGTGCATATTCTGCAAAGTAATATATCAATGCATGGTACAGGGAACCACGTGGTGCACAGGCTGCAGACTATAGATGATGACAACATGCTGCCTATTTCCAAAAGAGACGAAAGGAGTCTGAATGTTTTTACCACTAACAAGTGATAAAGGTTTTAAGAGATAGAAGTGTTTATCCTCACTGGAAAATTGCACAATATATAGATGTATGGGAAAATAACATGATAGGCATGTACAGATTTTTGCGTATACAGCCATTAAAAATAAGAGTAGGTGGGGGAGGGTAAAAGGAGGGAGGATAGGGAGGGATCTAGGGGGTAATTCTGGTTCAAGTGTATATGCATATCATATTCTTACTTTAAATGCATTTATGATTGTACAATGACTCAATTCCTTAATAAAATATATTTTTATAAAATATTTAAATTGATCATTGAAAAAAACATATAAAGAGTTGAGGTCTTTGAACTACCAAGGGCGCGATTTTCAGGATGGACCATAGCTTTCCTTGGAAAGATTAGTCTTGAAATTCCTTTACCTGTAGTTCCAATTCTATTTGTTTTCAGTAAAGTTAAAGATTTTTTTTAGCAGTGTAAATGATAAAAGTGTTTTCTCTGTAATGGTGATTGTTCTGTTTCCCATGTGGATTTTCTCTTCTCAGAAATTTACATGGTCAAATGTACTTGTTAAATAGCAATGGACATTCAATGCACGGATCTTAGCTGTGAAGACTGGGTCTATTTTAACCAGAATATTCAGTTAAATCTCATGAGTCAGTAATTTTCATTAGTCTCTGTGTTACATCAGGAGATGACAGTGTTCATGGGAACATTTGGGCCATGTACTTCAGAATTATAATAAGGTGATTTTTGCTGGCATGGGTTGCCTATCACCTTGTAAATGTTAGTGTAAACATAAGTTTCTAAACTTGCATTGAATTAGAGAGTATATATTCTAGTTCTCTGCACCAGATTCATATAAATTGTAGTCTGGAGCTCTGCAGCCAACTACAGACTCAGACAGGGTCCCACAGGTCTGGGTCTAGTTTGTGGTTGACTTTCTAGCAAGGGGTCCCAAGATCCCTATCATCTGCTTTCAGATCTTACATCATATAAAACTTGAGACTATTTGGAACTCCTCATCTCTATTACCAAAGGAGGCACAATATGTGGAAGGTCAAAAAATCAACATCAATTTCACCAGACATCCTTGCCAGATGATACATAACACATACATGCACCTTATACACTTAACTGAGATAAGAAAGTTTGAGGATAAAAATTAAAAATGTTGAGGAAATTGGGGTGAGGGACTGGAACTTTAAATAATTTTGTTTTGTCTATTTATGAGATATGGCTTGGGCTTGGGCATACTATAATGCCATAGATTTTTTGTTTGTTTTGTTTTTGCTCCTCCTGTTCTTGTTATTTCCAAGGTGTGATTGGTAAGACATTGGACATGAAAACGTCCTGGGCACTCTAACATAGCAGAAAACATGTAAGTGCTGCAAATTTGAACCAAGTTCTAGGTGACCCAGTTAGAACTGGTCCCAAGCTTCGCAGTGATGACTAGGAAATCTGAGCCTTTGGTCAGCAGGACCTTCTGGAGGGGGCAAAGAGTTTGTACATTTATTCATAAAGTACCCAGCTGCTGCCTTGCCCATGCTCTGAAGATTGAAGGCAAGGAATCTGCTCTATTTTAGAATTTCAGACGTGAGAGGAAGCCATGAAACTGAAGGGCAGGAAGAAGGCATGAAAATGCAGCATGGGGTGGATGGAGCCTGGCATCCATCACCCACAGACCTTCTTCCCCTTCTTCACAGTGTGGTGGCCATGAACTTGGTCTATGTCAGACCTGGTTGAGGTCTGGGTCATCACTAGGGAATACAAGGCATAGTTGTCTCTGTTTTAAAGAATGATATGGAATACTGCTAAAAAAGCTTAGCACTGACCACAAGACAGGTAGGAAGGGACACTGGACTGAGACTCTGAAGATAGAGTGTAGCCCATCTCTGTGGTTTACTTGCTTGGGGCAAGCCCGTTGCCATCTCTGGGCACCAGGCTCCTCATCTGAAGTGGGAGCGAAGAGGTAAATATGTCCCAAGATCCTGCTTACTCCAAAACTTATAAACTTGTGAAAGAGAGCATTGGAGAGTCTAGATGGTTGCACAACTATGAACACAACTCAGAGGATGTAATAGGAAGGCTCTCGTTCCGGCCCTGTGACTCTAACATTGTGAGCTCCCAGCAGGCCCCATGGTGTGTGGTTCCTGGCAACATTACTGATTATCAGGTAAAAGAGATGTCTTCTTTCTCAGCTGTCTCCATGCAGGGATTGGGCTTATCTTAATTGTAATCTTTAGCTAAGGATTCAGTTCAGGGGTTTCCTTTCTGTCATTTGGTACCAGTGTGAAATGGCATTCTTGAGGGGACTCCTAGAAAGCTTGCAACTGATGTGCTATGTTTTTCTTGGACTTCCAGTAAAAGGGGAGTTGATCTTTAGCCATTTATTTTGGTGTCTCCATCTGAAAAGCAAGGAAGAGAAATCAGAGTATTAAAAACAGTTGGGTCAGTACACAAAAATAATGAAAGAAGAGGAAACGGGTGAAGTCAACCTACAGACACAAGCCCAAAGGCACAAGAAAAACCCATGGGGTCAGCATTTCTAGTGACTAGTTAGAAGGGTCACTACAAGGGAGCATGAATCAAGACCTGGGACAGATTGACAGCCCAGGTCTTGAAGAGGAGGGACAGGGAAGAGAAAGGCTTGCTTCCATCCAATGTAAGTCCTGAACAGTGAGATGTGTCATGGCATTATTTTATTATGTGATGGACTACCTGTCCTGTGTTATAATAATGCAGTGTTATCTTCCCCTTGGAAGCAATTCCCTCCCTTTTGCCATTTAAGTGTTGCTTCAAAAACACCTATCTGTGACTTATTTTTTACTCCTGGAGTTTTATATATTTTGCCATATCTTGTACAAGCTGTGAATAGTTATGCATATGCCTATTGTGAGCAAGGAAGAAAAGTGTCATTTTTATGTAGTAACAAATGAGCTAACATCCCAGTAGCATGTACATTTTATAGACCAGCAGTTTTCTCAAAGTTCACAACCTGATAATGATTAATGATTAGTGTGGTCACAGACACTTTGATGTGATTATACTCAGCTGTGAATGAAGCAAAGCAATGCAAGAACAAAATTTTCTATTTCATTATACACTAATCCTATCCTATTCATAATTATCAGATTTTTAGAATTAAAGATTCAAGGTAGTGTTGTTGGGAGGGCAGCACAGATGCGATTTTCTAAGAGCTTCTAACTACTTCATGTGAGCTGAGATGGCTCAGTGAAGTGATCGGCTCATAATGGGAAAGACACTGAGATTTGTTAATGGTTGTGTCAGGAATTTTCAGATAGAAAGTCCTCAGCAACCCTGTGTAGTTGTTAGCACTGTGGCCACCTAGAATTGGGAAACCAGAAAGAAAGGCTTTAGTAACTTTCCTAAGCCACGCTGTCAGTGAGTGGCCCAGCAGGCATGCAAAACTTAGGCCTATCCCATTCAAAAGATCTTGTGTTTTCTATCATTCATTCATTCATTCATTCTGTCAAAGTCTACAAACTATCTTAAGCCCTAGATTGTGTCCTCTTTCTAGGCAGCTTCCCATAGATGGGGAAGCAGAGACCACTCAGGGCACTTACAGAGCCAACCCAGGTCCAGAGGGTAAAGAAGACCATGCACCTCCTAATAAGAAAGCATCACAGCCTGGCCCCTTGAGCTTATGTTGAGGACACCTGAGCAGTAAAAGTGCTCTGTGGACAACGGCTAGGCCCTCTGGAAGCTGGAAAGGATGGAGTGTGCGCACAGGTGAACCATCCTGGGAGGGTTTTTGAGTGGTAACAGTGAAGTATTTTGACAGAGTGCATCCCAGCAGGCACAGTAGTACACCTCTATGCCCTCCTGGGCTATTCAGTGTGTCCTGAGTCTGAGACAATCATTCTACCATTTCCTTGCTTCATGTCTTTCCTCACTAACACCTCGTTCATGGACATTTTCATTTGAAGAAATATACAGAATTCACTTTAGAGGCTGGTCTGGCTTCTGTCGGTACCAGTATATATATGCCTTATTCCTTCTGGGATTTGTTTCCATTTGGCATTCAAGGAATGCCGCATTTCCTCTTTTCTTGTTGATGTATGGTGCAAGATGTGAGATGAGAGTATCTCCACTTGTATCTAAAAAAAATCAGAAAGAACTTTGAAATTTTTCAAAATGGTGAAATAGGTAAATTATTAAATATTAGGTGCTTGTTCTCAATTTATGCATAGCTTGGTGTTTAGGACTGATGATTTCTCCCTGAAGAATTAATTCATGGTCATGGTAGAATTTATGAGTCTAGTTAGAACGGACATGTGGCTGTGCTCCTCCTGGACCTGGTGTGATCTGACGGCTTGTGCTTCGTATTGCACACTTTCCAATGTGGGAGGTGATATCCTGTGACCAGTGCACCTCACAAGTCCAGAGGAAGGCCACCATGACAACTTGCAGCAGGAGCAGCATTCTACCTGCAGTAGTTCCAACAGGTGATTGAAGAATGGGGCCATCACAGAAAAAACCTGGGGTGCAATGCCGGAAGAGGAAGTGGTTCTCAGAACAAACCACTAGGCCAAGCGGATTTCAGGGAAAGGGACCCATGGTATTTCACCAAAAAAAATCCTATGAGAAATTGGATATCTAGCTGAATATATTAGTAGATTTCTATATTATTTTCACCATATTAAGAAGTTAATGTAAAGAAATTTATGAGTATAATTTGAGTTATTCCTTTCAAAGTTCATTCAGGTAAAACTATGTTTTCCATTTTAATTAAAGGGAAATGAATGAAAGATAAGTGAAGTAATCTATTTTAAGTTATACAGTTAATATGGGTAGACTGGATGTAAAACAAAGTGTCCTTGAATAAACACTGAGAAAGAGAGAAGCATAACATCATAATATCTGTCACTCATCAGTATATCACTCCAGGGAAGTCACTGACAAACATTTTTTGTAAAGAACCAAAGAGCAAATATTCTGGGCTTGTGGGTCTGTCTTGCAAGTACTCAACTAGCCACTCTTGTGCACAGTTTCAGGAAACATTTAAACAAAGTAGCAAGGTTACTTTTCAACAAAGCTTCATAAGGACAAAGTTTGCTGACCCTGTGCTGCACATTAGCTACTGTTACCTTCAAATGTAATGTAGTTTTTTTTAAGAGTGCTAAAGAGTGGTAACACGAATTGAAAAAACAGAAGAAGAATAGGAGCATGATTAGGTGGGAAAATATGAATATACATCAATTCAGCATATCACATACACCCAATTATGTTTTGTCACTAAATGTATAAATAATAAAATTCTCAATATTTTATGCATACATACCTTCATATACAATAGGAGATTTTTGCTAAAATATATAAGTTCTACTAAATTATCAAGAAGTTAAAATCACTAATCTTTCCACAGATGTCCCTTCTTTAAATTTTGGAGAATTCCTTTTCATTTTTTCTTTCTTCAATATATTTGTGTGTTTGAGAGCTTACCATATAAACTAGCTCTGTGTTCAATATGTTCCTTGAAAATATGTGGTGAAAATTTTCATCATTATTTACAAGTCTTCAAAAACCATGTTTAGCAACTATGTGGTATTTGGTCACCATAAAACCACATAGATAAGGTACCCTTTTCCCTCCTGTTCATTGCTTTAGTGTGTCTCTAATTTCTATCCCCATAAGCATTCCAGGTGGCTGTTGAAATGCACAGATAACATTGTTTCCAGACAAGGGACCTGTGTGGGCTCTATTGTCAGATGATTTTTATTCTTCCCTTGGTTTTCTTCCCATTATATCTCCGTAGACATTAGGTGAAAGATGAGATCTGTTTTGAATTAGTCCCTCTGGTCAATCCCACTCTAACCCGTCTGCCCCTGGGAATGTGTCTTGGAGCCCCTAGTGTTGCCTTACTGGGCTTTGATGGCATCTCTGCTCTTAATAGCACCACCTGATCCTGAGAAAGGAGAAATGGAACCTGAATAATATTGTCATTATTTCAGGTTTGTGGGTCAACTGCAGGCATAGCTACTATTTGATAAGAAATCCATAATACTAAACATGTCAATATGAGAAAAGTTTCTTATGTAAGAATTTTTCACATTGATTTATACCCTGTTTGAAAGTAGATTATAAGAAAGGGAGAAGAAGAGTTTTCATATTTTGCTTTCAACATTTTGCCCACTATTCCTTGAAATTTCTCAAACATTCAATGAACATTAACAGAATAAACATAAAATAGGTAATAATTTTTACTTTGCTGATTTGTGGGAAATATTACCTTTGCTTTCTCTGTGGATGTAAGAAGTGGGTATTACCTCTCTTTTTAACTGTCCCTCTTATTCAGAATTTTTGTTTTATTTGCAGGACTCTCATATGCAAGGTATTCAGAGCATATGCAGGGCTTGTTTTATTCCAGCCATGTGCCCTGAGTGTGGGCAGAGCTGCCTCCTATTCCTCCAGATACCAGATTTGCACATTAATCTCTAATAGACCCCTAATAGCAGATTGTTTACTTATATAATAAAATATCACTAGATTTCTTCAGATGGTCTCAGGATACCAATAGAAGACATACAATTATTATGTTTGACAGATGATTCTATTTCTGAAAACTTCCAGTGTTCAGATATAAAATGCGCAGGTGACAGTCACAGGAAATATCTATATAATAGGTACACGTCTCTCCAGGTATTTAACCTTCTCCTGCCTTGATTATGAACCATTTAATTGCTGGAAATCTCTGTGACATCAGGTAAACAACAACTGCACTCTATGGTGAACCATCCACCCTGTATTTTCAGAGTGCCCAGATAACCTGATTTAATAGGAAATAGTGTTGTGTCATCTCTAATTTGGACCAAAATTGCTGAATCATGCAGGGATGAACAGAATCCAGGAGTCCACCTGGGAAGCTCAGGAAGGCTGCAGAGAGCAAAGGATCTGGCTGGGTGCCTAGCTCAGCACCCACTGTGGCTGCTCACGTTAGAGGAGGTGGGTGGGTCCAAACATGGAGGAGGCTCTTATGACGGTGATTCTGTCAACTCTAATGCTGTGCTCTCTACATAAGTACAGTAGTACATGGCCTCATTTTCATTCTCCAAGAAATTTATTTTCAGGGTTGAAGTGGAAGTATATATTTTTTTAATTTTTCTTTTTTTCTTTTTGAACAACCATACAAGTTTTTAACAAAATAATATAAAATGTATATAGATTCTGGATATTACAATTACCCCCAGGAGTGCCCCCCCAATTACCCACCCTTGTCCCTCCCTTCCCCTTCCCATGATATCTCTAAAAAAGGATTATGTTGTATAGCATTACATCTTATCTGGATTTAACACACGATAATAGACCAACTTTCTCATTGTCCAGGGTCTAGTCCCAACCTCCACAGATGAGTGGAGACAATCGACCATTAGTTCTCTGGGTTAAGCTGATTTTACTCAGCATAATTTCTTCCATAGCCATCCATTTACCTTCAAAGGCTGCAATATCATTGTTTCTAATTGCTGTGTAAAATTCCATGGTATATATGTACCACAGTTTTTGGATCCATTCATCCAGTGAGGGACATCTGGGTTGTTTCCATAG
>PVKS010007327.1:0-47082 GCA_004027875.1 Aplodontia rufa
CCTATGAGTGGAGACAATCGACCCTTAGATCTCTGGGTTAAACTGATTTTACTCATCATGATCTCTTCCATAACCATCCATTTACCCTCAAAGGCTGCAAGGTCATTGTTTCTAATTGCTGTGTAATATTCCATGGTATAAATGTACCACAGTTTTTGGATCCATTCTTCCTGTGAGGGACACCGGGGTTGTTTCCATAATTTCTTTTCTTTTTTTAAGAGAGAGGGATAATGAGAGAGAGAGAGAGAAAGAGAGAGACTCAATTTTATTTAGTTTTTCATGTGGCTTTCATTGTTCTGAGACTGTTGTGTATGTGGTTTTGGGGTGTGAACTCACATACTCACGCAAGCCAGGCAAGTGCTGTAACCACTGAGCCACTGCTCCAGCCCCCAATAACACAGGTTTTTAAATCAAATGACTTGTCATTTCCTATCATAGTCTTTACAACCAAAAAGAAACAGGACACTATGCTGCCTACAAAATCCTTGATGAGATTAAAGAAAATGACATTTCTGTCATTATCTCCAAGATAGCAAATACCATGTAATAACATAATTCATTACTTCTCACTCTCTTCCTCACTTTCTGTAAATAGATAAGCTATGCAAAAAAGGAAATAGTCAATTGATAAATTTGTTATTAGGTAGAACAAGTTCATCTTAAAATTTTACAATTTTATATAACTTTTTCAGCTAAAATGCGTTATGGACAGGTTGTCTCATTTTAGAATATTAGAACACACCATACTCATGTCTGCCAGAGCTATGACTTATGAGCACACAACATTGCTACAAATCATCTTACGCCCAATGTTGACAATAGAGACATATTTTCTTGATGGCCTAGATGCATGTAGAGTAGCAATGGGTATCAGAATACCAAGTTTCCATTCTGGCAACCCTTGTCCTGGCAAGAACAAGATCATTTATTATGAAAAAGATCTGTGGACCTTTGGAGGTTGTTTGCCTTTGGCTTTGACTCTATAAAAGTGCAGCTATCTGAGAAATAAGAACTAACTAGCCAATATAAAAGTGCAGAAAGTAAACTATGTTCATCAATTATATAAGGTGTTGCATCTGGAATACCCTTGTTCTGGAACATGAGAGATATTATGCAGAGGACAGAACACCTCAGCTTTTCCTGTTCTCCCAAATATTTCCCCAGCTCTCAGCTTATTTGCAGATGATCAAAGAAATCACATTCCTAATTTTATTGTCCTCACAAATGCCATGTTTCCAGAGATCCTGACATCATTCTGTCACCACTTACTTGGTGAAAATGGTTATTTATTATGAGGTGGCCTGGTCTAACGCACTTCGGTGAAGTGAGTCAGTTGTTCCTTGCCAGAAGGATCAGATTGATTTATAAAAATTGTACTAAAGTTAACTTACGTTCTTATTTCATTGAGTTCTTTGCTATATGAAGATTTTATTTGTTCAAAACAGAAATCCAATCGTTGGAACATGTTGGGAACATTGAGTCTGGGGAAAAATGAAACATGATGTGTTCCTCATTTCTCATTGACTTCTTCCCCTCGTTACATGACTGTGATTATTTTTCAAAAGTTTTTTTTTTCTTTGAGATAACATCTAGGGATGCTATACAAAGCTAACAAAAATCTAAGTTGTGATTATGGTTAATCTTGCTGTTCAATAAGACACATGACTTAATAACATAAAAATTGAAAGTCTACGAGTTATAGAATTGTAGAAAATAATATACTTTCAAGAATTAAGACTGAATATCAGTCCAACATGCTGTGTAGGAGAACAATAATGTTTTCATTTTTGGAGACGAGCCATCTTATATGATGAAAAGTGAAAATAAGAGAAATTTTTCTCAGAAGTTAACTTGTAGGATGCCATTCAATATATTCAGTTCAATAAAATCTGTTTAAATTATAAAAAATTCCTTTCTGCTTTTTGTATAATGAAATTTTCATAGACTTTTCATTTTTGTATTATCTATATGAATGTTCAACCTAAATAGCTTTTCTGATCAAACAGAGCAATCATATATTTGACAATAACAAAGTGTTTCTTTTTATCTAAGAAACCTAAAACACTTTATGTATATAAAAAATTAAATTTATTTTATTTCCTTGAGCTACACGGATCTCAATCTTCAATTATCCAATTTTTTGTACTATTTTTAATGCTATTGTCCTAATTAGGGCAATTTAACAAAAATTTCAAATAATTAGGCATCTTTCCTTTATTTTATCTTTTATAGTAATTTCTTCTCCTGTCATGTAATATTTTCAGGATTTTTTAAAACTCAATGCATCATAAACAGATATATTAGGTATAGGTTGATTCCTTGGAATAAATAACTCCCAAGCTTATCATGATACAAAAAATCTTTTAATACAATTCAGAATTGAGCACTTGCTCAATTTTCTCAACAGCTTTATCCATGTGTGTAGTTATTGACATGATGGCTGAAAAGTCTGGAGACTGGTCCTCTATCTCCATGTAATCTCACATCCTTTGGGGAATGTTGATGTGTATTCTTTCTGTATCAGAGAACTTCAAATATGTTTATACAGTGACTTGTCGTAGCAAAACAAGTTAGCAGGGCAGGGTGGTAGACTCCCTTTCTTGATGGAAAGAGCTGACTGTAGTTATAGAGAAGGAAGGAAGACCAGTAGCTATCTTTTCAGACAATCTACCACAACTACCATTTCCCATCCTCTATTTCACACAAATTATTCCTTTGGTTATGCCTCCACAGTAAGTAAAATGTTATTAATCTCCCAACATATCTCAAATATTGTCTTATATCCAGAATTTTACATGATGGTCCCAAATGGATCTGAGAAGACTGAATTCTCACACGAAGGTGAGATGTTGATCAAAGAGTAAAAGTTTCAGTTATATGGGAAGAATAAGCTTTTGTGATTTATTGCACAGAATGGTGACTATCATGAATACAATTGCTAAAAGAGTAGGATTTAAATGTTTTCATTAAATAAAAGTAAAGTATACAAAGTAATGAATTTATTCATCAACCTTAATCTTTCTACATATAAGCATCTATCAAAACATCACATTATATCATATATATGTATATATACATATGCATACAATTATTATTTGTCAATTAAAATAGTTTTAAAATAAGAAGACTGTATGGTTTAAAGATGAAAGTTTTAAGCCAAAAAAGAGTAAAAATAAATATCTTACTTTAAAAATTTTTTTATGTCTTACATTTTATGTAATTCTCTGAGCAAATCTCTCTAAAGCACTAAATCAGTGGTCACTAAGTCATAATCTCATCTGAGTCAGCAGAACTATTTGACACAGTGTATTACCCCATTTCTTGAAGTCATTTCCTCACCTAGTTCAGATTTAACACATTACACTGATTTTCTTGCTGCTTTTCTGGTTTCCTGCTATTTATTATCCTTTGTAAATTTATTTCATATTATTGATGTTGGATTATCAAAACACCCCAGGGTTCAGAGTCATAACCACCTCTCTTTACATGTAATACTTTCCTTGCTATCATTTATATCCATGGTTTCATTGGCACCTATGGTAAAGAATCCAAATTTATGTCTTTGACCCACAAAGTATGTACAGTTATACACTACTTAACAACAGAGGTATATTTCATGATATGTATCATTAGGCAATTTTGTTATTGCACAAATATCAATGTTTACTTACACAAACCTAGACAGCATAGTCTACCACATCTAGGCTGTGGCATATACTTTGTATATGTGGTCTGTCCTTAAACAAAATGTCATTATGGAGGGTATGACAGTGTACACAAAACTAATTGGCTGAAACTCTATGTCTAATAAACATGAACATCTTTAAAATCCATGTTTTCATTTTGTTGCTGCACTTCCATTTGCTGTACTGTTAACTTCCCCATGAAAAAAAAATAATAGCTATTTCTCAACCTAAAAAATCTTATACTAATCCTTAACTACCTTATTTTTATCATATTCTGCATCTCAAAAATTAAGAAGTATCTTTTAGCTTTATTCCTCAAATGTGCCCTGAACCTGATGACACAGTCTCATGCTCATGGCTAACTCACCATGGTCTCTCAACCAGAGTTCTGTGGTAGCCTCTTTAGTTTCCTTCAAGTTCCCACTCTTGCTCCCCTATAACCTGCTCTTCAAAATCAATGGATACTCCTTTAAAATTTCTTTACTATTCTTTTTCTTCTTGACTCAAAAGACTTGCAGACACTTTTTGGTCTAACTGAAATATTAGCTGAATATTTTACCATGACACACACTACTGCCCTGTATCTTCAGTTCTTCCTGTGACAAGTTTACTCCTTGGTCACTGTAGCCAATGTGATATCATCGGCTGCCTTGCTTTTTCTGATCTGTGTTCAGTTTGATCCTGGAATTCTTTTTTAGATATTTATTAGAGGCTGCTCCATCACCACCCACAGGTCTTGAGCAAATCACATTAGAGAAAAGTCTGTCTTGAACACCCTGTCCAGTAAACCATTTTTTTCTCATTGTTTCTCATATCAACTACTATTATATCCTATGTAGCATTTATGACAACTTCATATTGTATTTTATATGTGTTAACTTTTCAAAGAAATAAATAATCCTGAAATTTATGGGAGAGTTTGGTGTAGTGATGAAATATTTTCTAATTTTTCAGCTTAAAATTTCATTTTAAAATTAAGCCATTTTATTGAAAGTATGCATAACAAAAGTGCCCTACCAATCCCAATCCTCTTTCACTACCCCTTGTGTGCATGCACACAAACAGACACATGAAAAATTTAGGGACTATGAAACTAAAATCCCCTGAAATATGTGAGATACTAATTCAACATCATTTCATTGGGAAAAAAATCCTAAACTTTTCTAAATGTTATTATTGACATTAGAAATGAGAATAACAAAACAACTATACTTCATTGTTTAGTTTGGAGTTTTGAAAACAGGTTTACTGCTTAAGTGTGTGTTTTGAATGCAGAGCTACTGGTATTATTTTACTTACTGAATACAGATCTATTTTATTTAATTCATTTGGATTTTGTCTCATAGTTCTGGAATCACATTCTATGGTTGAGATAACAACAGGTGTTTGGAAGCATCCTAGAAGTAGAAGGGTGATTCTATTTCTCTCTTTATTTGACTTTTTTAGAATATTCTTTTTTGTCTTTTTTTTATAATTTATTTAATAAAATTCAATTTCAAAGAAAGCAAAGGAAAATTTTATGTTAAAAGCATATCATTACTGAAATTTGTACACATAAATGTATATTAAATGTTAATACATTATTATAATTTACCACTTGTAAACATTTTAAACAGATTACTATATACACTGAATATCAAAAAATTATAATTAGAATAATAACTTTAAACCTGCTGTTCCTGTTTCCTCTGTGTGTCTCTTGTGGAGGTACTTTCTCCTTATAGGCTAAATTACAATCACAGCAAACCCTAATCCTCACTTAGTGTCTGACTCATTCATGATGCTTGTTACTTAAACTTGAAATACATTTCCTTTGATGTAGCAACAGTGGAACTATAAATGGATGAAAATCATTTTGAATATTCAAAAACCATTCTAAGATTTGTTTCTTTCAACTATTCTTGAAAAGATAATGAATTAGTTATAATTAAGCATCAGTTTTAATAATAGTTATGCATCAGAAAGCTTTCTTTGGAGATTACATAATTAAATGGCATTGAATGCATGTGGATTATTTTCTTAAAATTTATAATTTTATTTTTGTATTAGAAAGATCATTTTATCTGTCTCCTTAACCAGATAATATACAATTTTCCAACACTTCAAGTCTAATATCAACATTTCCCTCATATAAAACCTATCATAATAATAACTAGAAAGTACACAGTACCAGTAACTAAACTTGCCAAATGCACTATTTTTGACAATATTAAAGTAATCATTTCCATAAATTATAGAGTTTTTAAAAATTCAGTTTGTTTTTAAAGGAGCTTACCGCTAAAGGTTGTTAATTAAATAAAAGTAGGTCCAAATATCTCTTGGAGTAGTTCACTAGTAATAATAACTGCATTCAATTGTTTTCTACAGTACAATCCAAATTTTACTTTTATTTCCAAGACTCCCTATCCCAGTTGAATATAACTTCTATTTGAATTTATTGAGTATTTCACATGTATTTATAGTTTTGAGTTGGCTGATGATGCCTTTGTTTGATGGTGGATGTTTTAATCATGCAGAAAGGCAGGCAAAAAATGTTAGTATAAAATTGGTAGTTTTACATAATTAATTTTTATTATGTTTAAAATTAGTTTGGCGTCCTTCCATTAGAAAAATTGAAAGAAATTCAATAATATGATTAAAAGAAACTATTAAACACAAAGTTATTATATATTTAGCACTTTTCAATTATCATAGACATAATTTGATTAATTATGTCCATTATTGCTTTAGTCTGCTTAGGCTGCTATAAAAACTGCCATTAGCTGGGTAGCTTACCAACAACAGAAATCATTTTCTCCTAGTTCTTAAGACTGACATCTGAGAACAAGACTGTTTTAGTCAGCTTTTTAGTCACGGTGACTAAAAGACATGACAAGAACAATTAGAGGAGGAAAATTTTATTTTGCAGGCTCCCAGTTTCAAAGGACTTAGTCCATGGAGAGTCAACTCCATTTGTTAGGGCTTGAGGTAAGGCTGAACATTATGGCCGAAGAGTGTGACAGAAGGAAGTGGCTCAAGATATCCCACCAAGAAGCAGAGAGCAAGGGAGCTCCACTCACCAGGGACAAAAAGCATACTCCAAGGCACGCCCCCAGGGACACATCTTCACTGGGTTAAGTCTCTCATAATACAATTATTTCACCTCTAAACCTTCTTGCTTTGTCTCACATATGAGCTTTTAGGGGACACATACTATATAAACCATAACAAAGGTACAGATTGATTTCATATTTGGTGAGGGTCTACTTTCTGGTTCATAGAGGATACCTTTTAGCGGTGTCCTCACATGATGGAAAGAACAAAGGATGGCTCTGGAGCCTCTTATAAAGGCTCTAATCTCATTCATGAAGATTCTGCCGTCATGACATTCATTCCCATAGATCCCATAGCTGCTATTACCAAGAGAGTTGGAATTTCAGCATATGAATTTTAGGGAGGCATGGTAACTATTAATGCTGCATTTATCACTCAAAACATTTTTTAATCTGATGGAAGTTTTATTTGTAAGATATTACTATGTTAATATAAATGTATATGACATCTGTATTCTCAGGGTAAGATGTATATTAAAAGTTGTTTGTAAAATTTGTAACAGTAACTATAACCTTGTCAAATTGATAATGCAGAGAAGAATACTAAGGTTTCCTAAAAATGTATAACATATTTGGCACAATTTTAACTTATAAGCTCTCAACCTCTTATAAAAGAGAGAATTGATTTATAACTGGACTTTAAAAGCTCAAGCTCAGGCTTTATCACTGGGGAGATCCGGATGTCCAGTTTGGATTCTCAGCCAGGATAAGGTCAACAGGATTTATGATATGCTAGTGAAATCTTAAATTCCCCTGGAAACCTCCACAGTCACTTTATTAATGGTTTTCATCTGGCATAAGGGATTATATAGCCTGGCTAGAGTATATGATTAAGAGGGCACAAACTCCTGCTGGGAATTTCTTTTCTTTTTCTTTCTTTCTTTCTTTCTTTTTTTTTTTTTTTTTTTTTTTTTTTTTTTTTTTTTTTTTTTTTTTTTTTTTTTTTTTTTTTGAGCTCTTAGGAAGTCAAGATTTCCAGCACAGATCTTGATGGTTTAATCTACAAAAAAAAGTGAACCCCATGTAACAAAGAAAGCCCCCTGTCACACACCTACATACATACCAGGAGCTTGTTCCTGAGTAGAATGAATTTTGCAAATTCAATGGTACAATTTTCCAAAAATATAAAATGAAAGTCACTAGAGAAGCTGAATTTATAAAGAGGATTATTTAGCTGCAAAGAAAGCCACACTACCAGCTCCACAAAGAACTAAAGGTAATGACTCTGATATTGATTGAAATCTGGGGAGAGAGACACTAAGGGACATTCAGGCATGGATGCCCCTTTCTTCCTCACTGGAAGCTTAAACCTTCAGTATAAAAGGGTTGTCAGCAGCTACAAATGTGGTCTTCCTGAACTAGCATAAATATTTCTTACGAGGACAAAAGAGCTTGCCACGTGGTGCCCATGATGGATCCAGGAGTCAGGGAAAGGTTTGCCAAGATAGGCTTCATCTGTCCCCTCTCGTTTAAGCGTCTACATTTTTGGATCAGTCAAAATTGCTCACTGTTAGTGGGTCTCTTCTCACCCACTCTTAGCACACTGAAAAGGTGAAGTCTCATGCAATGCAGCATATTTCTTAAACTTAGCATTCGATGTATTGGAATTGTGAAAGCAAATGGGCAGCGTGAAAGGGCTGGGTGGAATTACTTTCCTCTGTGTTTAACTCTGTCTCCTTTTGTTTATATGGATGCAGTAATTTTCCTAGAGGGTATGCTTCAAAAAGAGGAGCTGAGATGGAATCTGATTACTTAGGGCCTAAGCCAAAATCACCCTAATTCTAAATGTTGGTTAGCTCTTCCTAGTAAATGCTGGGGATAAGTAATAGGTCCCTTTCTTTATCCATGGTGACATTCATCAGTGGTGTTATTTCTTTCATAAACTCTTAATTGCCACATCACAAACTCAGTCATTCACCATCTCCCCTTCTTCACTTCCATTAATCACTGAAACACAATTTTCAAACTGTGAGATTATAGTCTCTTCAGTCATTCAGAAACCATAAAATGGGGATGCAAAGTTATTGCCATCTGAATTCATGTATTATTATTGTGATATAAACAGTTTTAAGCTGAAACTGAGGAAGAAGAATAGTGGAAATGATTTCAACAAAACAAGGTTATTATAAAATACACCAAGTAATTTTCCATAAATGTATCCAAAGATACATTATTGAGAAAAATTCTAGAACAAAAAACAGTTCAATATGACAGCTCCTTATAGTAAAAGAGAAATATTTTGTTAAACAAGGAATAAAATTAGAAGCTTTTATTTAATACATCCATATTATTGAGCACAATGGGAAAATGCTGTATGTGCCATATAACAAACTTAGTAACCAGAATATTATTAAATCTAGCTTAGTACATACTTTTGCTCCATCATGTCTGCCAAAAGCAATATTTTCATGCTGAATATTTTTGTGTTGAAATGTTCTTTTGGCCTTTGGGACCTCATTTATTGTGATTTATACTATACATGTATTTTTTATCAAGGGCATTATATAGTTTATTATGCTTTCATAAATAATAATTAAGCAAGTAGAGCACCTAAAATATCTTTAGTATAAATAATGTTGTATTTTCAAAATTTGCCTGATACATTTAATATACCAAATTTAAAACAGTTTCTTAAATTTGGCATTGTATTCCATATTTATTCCACTAATTTTTAGGAGAACATCTGTTTTGACTATAGGACTAAAATTTACACTGGCTTTACTCATCCCATACTTACTGCTGCACATATTAGGAATTTTATTCTACTCCAGTTTCTTTCTCCTGCCCAGAAGTGGGATAAAGGAAAAGCCACTTCTAGGACAGTATTCTCAGTTTAGCCTATGAAACATAAAGGTATCATTTTATCTTTGTTCCATCTAAATATACCAAAAATTTAAAGCCAGATTATTAAATATATTCCTCAGAGTCTTTTTCCTTTTCAACAATCTGGGTACTTTTCAGTTCAGTGATTAGGTCATGAAAAATACTTAGCTATATTTTTAAGTTTCATTGTATAAGAATGAAAATTCTTCATTTCTCTACCATACCTAAGCATATGCATCAACACCTAAGTGTGTGGAGTTATGGGAGGGAATAGCTGGGCTCTTGACACCCATCAGATGTTCATGTTTCATTCAGCTTTTTTATTTTGTATATTTAAATTTCTGCTTGATCTCTATAGAGAATTTTATTATCTACTGTATTTCTGTATGTAATACATTTTCTGTGCCTAGTGTTGCTTTATCTTTAATTCCATTGGCTGGTTTTTTGTTTTGTTTTGTTTTGCTTGCTTCTTCTATGTTTTCTTTCAGCTATGGAGTTTATTCTAGCTTCTCTATGAGGTGGCTATCCTTAGTTCTGTACAACTCTCATTAAAATGATAAATGAGCCATTTCACTGTCATAGTTATAAATCTTTATTTTCAGTTGAATAATATATGCACACGTATACCCCAATCTATTTGTCATTTCAAATTCCACAAGAAAAAGGTTAGGAAAACCAAGTAATTGTCTCCTAACAACACTGTATGAAATCCAGACTTGTATTGGTCCACTTGCTTTGAATTTGACGCATATAAAACTTATTCAGCTATAGCTTCTGCCTCAAGGACCTTTGATTTCATTTGTGAAGGAAATAATGGCCACTGCTCAAAGACATATTTTGATCTGTCAGTAAATAGTGGATTATCACAAAACCACTCTTGCCTCTAGCTATCATATGTAACTGCACAGCTTGTTACAATAGATAAATTTGTATTCTCCCAAATCATTAAGCACATTTGGAAAGGGGCTTTGGAACCTTCCATTTCACATGCTGTAAATCAAATAGGGCAGATAAAATCA
The DNA here is from genome assembly GCA_004027875.1 of Aplodontia rufa. Taxonomy (NCBI): domain Eukaryota; kingdom Metazoa; phylum Chordata; class Mammalia; order Rodentia; family Aplodontiidae; genus Aplodontia; species Aplodontia rufa. Next base: position 10,621 of record PVKS010007327.1, read on the forward strand.
AAATGAAAATGTAAGTAATTATTTCACAAGCACTGTCTCTTTTTTTTTCAAAATCATTTTTAATGTGGAATTTCTACAAATGAGTATCAAGCTTATCCTATTCCATAGGATATTCTTTTAATGATCCTTCTCTGAAGATAGTTTGTGAGAAACTGTTTCAGACCTTGAATTAATTAACAGTTCCCTTGCTTTAAAAAGGTCACTTATGAAGTATATGGTGCAGTCGAATAGTTAGAACTGATATACGCATCACCATAAACCTTCTCTAAAACAGTTTAGATGTGCCCAATGGTCTCATTTCAGTAGTCATATTCTGTATTTGCTATCAAGGACTTCCTTTATATTGTATCTCTCATAATCAGAAAATTTGTTTTAGGTGAATGGCCTCCCTTGTGTGTGGATAATAATCATTATGTCCTAATGATTTGTTTTGTTTTATTTTATTTTGTTTTATAAGGCGGGAGAGAAAGAGCTAATTTTTTCATCTGGTTTTTGGTTTTCCTTTATTTATTTGTGCATGTGGACTAAGGATTGAACCAGGGTTTTTGTGCATGCCAGGCACGCACTCTACCACTGAGCAACCTCTATAGCCCCTGCCCTAGTGTTTCAATGAATTATATTCTTTCCATTAGATTATCAAGTAAACGTTCATAATTCTAACTATTTCTGGATTAATGACAGTTTTAATGCTAAAAAGTCACATTTAAATAGATAGTAGCACATATTTTCAGGAAATTAAAAAATATATTTTTCTCTTTTTCAAGACACTATTCCAGCTTTATTGAAGATACTTGTAATAAGCAATCCTGATATTTCAGGCAAGGCATGGGCAGACAATCATTACCAGTATAAAACAATTTTCAAACTCCCTGCTTTTGTGGGCTATCAAAATAAGAAAGTCACTATAAACCCAATGAAGTCAGCATTTGATGTTCTGAACAACAAAATTTAGCATAAGCATTGCTTTCTCACATTTACATATAATTCAACAACTATTCATGAGCCAATCCTGACTTTCAGGAATGCCATGGAAATGGCACGATTAGAAAATCTACAATCTAGAAAAAGAACTACAAAGTTTTAGTGCTACCACAAGTGTTAGTATGTCAACATGAGGGAGTCTCTCCTCCTGGAAGGAGAAACGATGAAGACTCAAATCTACTAGTAACAGGTGTTTTCTCCTACATCAGTCTAGCTTAGGAAACATTGAAGGCACATGCATTTCCCACCTCAAGAAAAAAAAAATAGTGAAGTTTCTGTGTGCTAACCACACAATTTTAAAAAGGTAAATAAATATTCTTCATTTTAATGAAACTTGATGAACAATATTGTTCCAAACTGTATAGTCATCAGAAATACAATTATCAAAATGCTCACAGTGATGGCTTAGCTGTTAGAGCACTTACTTGACATGCATGAGGACCTGAGTTTACATCCAGCACCACATAAACTATTGGGTGTCAAAGAAACCAGAACCAGATGAAAAATGAATAAAAACTGATTCTCTCCTTTCCCACTCTCTTTCACTCACCCCCTCTCTCTCTTTAAAAAAGAAAATTAAAAAATTAAAAAATTAAACTCCACACACTCCACCTGGTGTCTCCAGCCCTTCAGCTTCCTGTGTTTCATCTGCTTTGGCATCTCCACATTCAGCAGGTTATCAGGATCCTTGCCAACTTCAGCTGTCCCTTTTCCCTTTATGTATTTTCTCTTCCTTCTTTGCGGGGACATTTTCAGGCTTCCACTCTGCCTTTGGAGAAGCAGATTGTTAGCAATAATCTTGCAGATATTCTCTATGGTCTATCCTTTACCTTCGCTTTATCTGATTTAGCATCCATTTCAACTTCAGCCTTTCATTTGCACATGGAGGGGAACTCACAGGACACAGAGATGAAGTGGTGCATGGACTGTGGTCAGTAGAGAAGATTGTTCTCACCCTTCTCACTTTATTAAAGTGTGATTGACTGTAAACCTCATTTTACGTGATAGATTGATTTAAAAGGAAAAAAGTAAACATTTTGAAAGTAGCATCAATAGATATCAAAAAGAAGTGACTTTTTAATTATATCAAAATATTTATCACAATAGTATAATTTCCTGTTTATTCATATAACTCATCTATTCTTTAAAAATTTCTTAGGTCAATAACAACAACAAAACTGCATCTCTCAACCATTGTACAGAGCCAAGAGTATTAGAATCACAAATATTATTTTTAAATTAATTGAATATTAGACAATTGATTCCACCATAAATATCAGTGCAATGAAAGTAGATTTATTGAAAACTGGAGTTCAATGTTACAAATTAAATGACTTAGATTATTGTGTACAATGGGACTTAGAAAAACGATGTGTCAGGCATAAAATATCTGATTATTGCAAAAGGAAAGATATGTGAAGTGTCATATAATATTTGATTTTGAGACAGTAGAAACCGGGTATTCTCAGACTATATTCTTATATTTCTCATCCATTTGTGGGTATACAAAAATGAATAATTAGAGATTTCTGTATATATTTCCCTGTGACTCAAAGGATTAGAGTTCACAATCATCTTTGGAAAAATGCTTTATTTTTTTGAGGCAGATACATAGACAGCATCATTCTCTTCCCAATTCATATTATCCTTCACACTTTTTTTAGGATCACCCTCCAAAAACGAAAATCTACTCTTAGATAAATACATTGGTAGCTGTTCTCCAGACCCCATCTATTTCATGGAGCTCAGTTTTAGCCCTTGTGTAAGTTCCTCATAACCCTAAGTTCAACTTTGGTGGATCTCTCATCTCTTCCCAAGAAGCTCATCCAATCATTTAATGCCCTAAAGTTTATGCTCTAACCATTGTCTAGAATACTCTGTTCTGTACTTCAAGTGGCAATCATAAAACAAAATTCTTGAATAGCTCAAATAAATCTTGAAGTAACTGTGTGAGGTGAATTATTTGACTCTTTCCTTACCTCTGTAGTGTTTCCTTCATATCTGTGTTACTGAGTCCAGTGTAACATGATGACATTGTCTGGCACTGTTCACGATGTCTGAACATCCATACCCTTGCAACAGGAAATATATATCTCTAAGCTCCATAATCAGTACCTAGCTAGACCAAGACTTTAAAAACAAATAGTTTTCAATAAAAGCCATAAATCATTCTTGTTTTATTTCAACTTCTATTAGTTATTCATCAAAAATAACTGGCTAAAAATTTGTTTATTCTGCCTATAGTATTAAATGAAATCTTGAAAAAACATTAAAAATAATATGCCCAAACTTTTTATTAGTTTTAATTTATGAGCAATAACTTCAAAGTATGTACTCATCAACTAAAATATTAAGAACTTAATTATTTTATTAATTATTAAAAGAAAATTAGAATTCATTTTCTGTGGTTCTTGCGGAATCCATCAACACTGTACTGTTTTCCTCTTGTTCAACTGTCAACATCTTATGGATTAACTTGATTTTTGTATGATTATAAGTACTGTTGTCAAAAGTCATATTCTGAGCAATGGCAGCTTGGCAAGAGTAATTTCCCAGTGAGAATATATAACGTACAAATAACCAAGAGTTATGAAGCTTATCTGTTTTATTTTTCAGTAGTTGTCTTCATTCACTTGTTCATGTCTGTCCTCAGTTTATCAATGAATACATTCAAATGCATTTTTACCTAGCCCTTTAAAATATCATCAATCTAAAGCCTTTCACAAAAACACAGGCAATTGCTGTAAGGTTTTGTAAAAGCACGCTCACTATCCATACACACGGAACAGGAGCATCACCTCCTTGCTGAGCATACCATACTACTGTCAGGTGTCACTTACTTCACTTTGGTGGGGCGCTGACTAAAGTAATAACTTCAATAATGTACCACCTATTGTTTTTTGCCACCTACAGCTGTGTGAACCACGTCATCTGTGTCCTACATCCATTTTTAAAATAATATTTTTATTTATCTATTTTAAGGACTTTTGATTCATGTAAAGGTGGACAAAACGAAAGTATTTGGGAGAACAATTTTAAATGAAGTGCTATTTAAAAATGGCCTTCTATATGTACCACAAGGAATATGGAATAAAGTTGAGGTTAGCATTTGAGGCTGCTTCTTGGAAGGGGACATTTGGAGATATAGAATTGAATCTCATTTAAAAGACTAAGAAATTCTGAGCATGACAATGGAAAAGAGAGGGTGGCAAAAGTAGATATAAGTCTCATAACCAGGAAAGTGCAAAAACCACCTTGAAAATCATAGCTTCAAAGCACAGGACTATGGTGCCTACACCAGAATTAGGCTGGACCAGAGCAAAAAAGGCAGAGCACACAAACACATACATACTTCACCACTGCCCAGTCTTTCATCACTAGGGTGGGGAAAGTCAAGTAACATGTAACAGTAGAAACCTTATGGATTTTTTTGAAAAATTATAAGGACAAGCCGGGAGCAGAGGTAGATCCCTGTAATCCCAGCAGCTGGGGGGCTGAGGCAGGAAGATCACATATTCAAAGCCAGTCTCAGCAACTTGGTGAGATCCTGTCTCAAACAAACAAATAAAAAAAATGTATAAAGCATGTAAGCGTACATGAAAATCAGTCTAGAGAGACAAAGCAAGGAACAGAATTATCATATGAATTTTACAGTAACTGTGAATAATATGCTAAAATTTCCAATGGAAATACTGGTAGAAAGAAAAAAATAGAGAAATTTCCAGCACAGTATCAAGATTTTATATAGTAATTTCCACATATTCTTTATAACCAATATTCTCCAAACTCTATTTTTCAAGCATATTAGACTTAAAGAACAAAGATATGGCAAAATAATTTATAATCAAGGAATATAACCAATGGAAAAAAGAGGATAATATTCTTAGAACATATTTGAAATTTTGAGAAATTCAATTAATATTTTGTTTCTTTTTTCTTATTAAGGAGTTGAGTTGTTGTTCAATCACAAATGCATATAAAATCAAAATATGATATGAATTTGATCCCTAACCATACTTATTCCCACATTGTCCACACCTATCTCTTGATTCTTCTATATTATGCCCATATAGCACATATAAATGTCCACACATGTACATATATGTATATATATGTACATATGTATAAGATTGTGAATTTTTCAGATTTAAACAATTGCATAGATATTTCTTGAATTCTGGGGCTAGAGAAGAGTGTTCTACATTGTTAATTGTCTCCCTAGCTCCCTCCCTATTCTCCCTTCCTCTCCCATTACTCACTTTCACCCCCCCTTCCCCCGCTACATGTCTATAGTTCACCTAGATTATGTGTTTCTATGCCTTTGGTGGGTCCAAAACATGAGCTTGACTATCTTTTACCTAAGCTTGAGTTTAGCACTAGCCTCCATAAATGAGAGAAAACATGCAGTCCTTGATTCTCTAGATTTGGCTAGCTTCACTCAGCATGATTTCTTCTGTTACCATATATTTACCCTAAAATGCCACAATATTATTTTTCTAATAGCTGAGTAGAACTCCATTGTATATATATACCAGAGCTTTTGGATCCATATGGATTGATTCTATAATTTAGCTATTGTAAATTGAGCTGCTATGAATGTTGATTTGGCTATGTCTCTGTAATGTGCTGATACTAATTTCTCTGGGATAATATCCAGAAAAGGAGTAGCTGGTTCATATGGTGGATCCATCCCTAATGTTTTGAGGAGTCTCCACACTGCTTTCCAGAGCAGCTGTACCAGTTTGCTATTTCTTCAACAGTGTGCTAGTGTTCCCATCTCCCAACCCCTCCAGCATTTGTTACTGCTTGTATTCTTCATCTTTGCCAGTCTGAATATTTTGATTTTATAAAAACAAAAATATACTAATCATCGAGTATATATTAAAGTTATTTAAAATTAGTATTTTATAAATAACTCATATGTGTCATTGCTTCTTTCCTAGAAATATTTTAATATCTTGCTTCAGTTTACTTATAAAATTTTATTTTCAAATAATTTTGGATATGCTAAGAAATTCACATATATGCTTTAACAAGCCTCCTCTAATCCTAAAATCTTGCATTACTGTTGTTTATTTATCAGAACAAAGAACTGAGTTTTGTTTGCAATATTAACTAAATTACAGACTTCACTAGATTGTTCTACTTTTTAATTAATCCTCTTTTTCTGTCCCAGGACACAATTTACAATACTCTGTTGGATTTCATCATGTCTCCTACATCAGCAATCTGTGGCAATTCTCAGTCTTTCCTCCTATGTCATGACTTGGTCATTTTTGAGGAGTGATGGTTAAACCTTTTGTGAAGTGCCCTTCCATTTCTGTTACTTTGGTATTTCTTCATAATTAATAATGTGAAGATAAGTTTGAGGGCTAGGGAATGTAACTCAATGGTAGAGTACTTTCTTGTTTAACAAGTACAAAGCCCTGAGTTTGATGCCTACCATAGAAAAAAGGTAGGAAAAAAAATTTGAAAACACATTTGCTTTTTTGCTAATTTATGCATTCATTTTCCCTACACACAAATACTTTGTATGCACAGCAACCACAGTTGTGCAGCTTGCATACTGAACAATATTAGAGAGCTCCACATCCATTACAGTTCTGCATGTAATTAATTACTCTCAACGTCCACAGAATAAAGAAATAGTTGTATTACAGAAAGATGATTTACTTTTGTTACCAAACAACCTGAGGAAAATTCTCAGGTTGCACATGTTTTAACAAAGTACATGTTCTATGGCAGTGATGTTGTTAATAACTTCTGGTCAGAATGTGTTTACACTCTTTACCAGTTTTTTCCTCATATATTACAGCTACTTCAATAAAAAGATAGATGAAAGCAACATAAAAATCAACATTAATCTTATCCAAATTCCATTACCCTTGGAGAGTTTCATCATAGAATTTCTAGACTTAGATTTCCATTTTAGGTCTTTGCCTATGCTACTTCCATCTTCTCCATTATAAAACATACAATATATTCTTATTGTCTTGCTTGCTGGAATTGAAAATCTTAAAGCAGTGATAAAACATATGTAAAAAAATTCTCACATGCAACAGTGCATTAAAATTAGCATTTGGAGAAGAATTTAATATATTGATAGGTCCCCCCAGAAACTTGTCAGAGAATTTTGTGGTAAAATTCTTTTAGGAAAAATGTTTTTGTTTCTTTCCATATTTGGGGCACTTGCATTAAAATATTAAATTGATTAGAAATTAGCTTTAATGAAGTCCCTTCTGTCCTCTCTCTTTTATAAATGAAATTTGCTTTAGTACAGTTTATATGCTAGTATTTATATTGAAATTGTTCAAGAATATACAATCATCCATGTATGTATCCCCATATCAATTCACTTGTTCTTGGATTAGTGAAATTTTGCAAATTACTCATTGACAAAACAAGCTAGAAAATTATAAAATAAAAATATTTGCATGTTATATCTATGGGCTATTGAAACATAGCATTTAAAAACTGCAGAATTTTAAACATTCATGTATGTTAGCCTTCCAAAGCAACACAATACAACTTTTTATTCTATTTCTTTTCTAAATCATGGAGATGATCTTAGATGTACTGAACTTTCAATACATCTTCAGGTACTATCAATACATTTTATACGTATATTCTGAAATTTGCATTCATTTACTCAGTAATGTATACATAAAACCTAAATCCTTAATTTTATATAATCATTGATATGATATAACTTGGAATTTATAGTATGTTGTCAAAAATAGTATTATCATTGGTCTGGGTGTGGTAGCGCACAGCTATTATTCCAGATTCAGGGAGATTAAGGCAGGAGAATACAGAGTTTGAAGCCAGTCTCAGCAATTTAGTGAGCCCCTGAGCCCCTGAGCCACTATCTCAAAATAAAAAAGAAAAGGTGCAGAGGGTGTGGTTCATCATTACTCCTTCATGCCCAATCACCAGGGACCCCCAACCTCCCAAATGGTATTATCATTGAGGCAATTTAAAAGTATTTCTAAGTCCCGAGTCCTGATCAAAATAAAAAATCTTCAAAATTAAACACATCTTGATCTGTGTTTTTAAATGTAATTTTGCAAGAGGTTAGTATACTAGTGTGCCTAAGGAAACTTATGCAGTAGAAACTTTATTTTTAACTTGATCTTTCCTCTTTGTCTGTGTTCTTCTCAATTGCTATTTGGTCCTGAGTCTAGTGTCCATATGTTTCTACTTCAGAAACAGTATCTGTCCAATTTCAATAATTATCATCCAAAATCTTTCTTACCACATATTAAATCCTAGAAACTCTGACCCACCCTGGGCAATTTTCCCAGATGCTCAAATTTTCATTTAGACCATGTTTAATTTATTTAATAATTATGTGTGTTACTTACATAAACTTTCAAACTCAGATTTTAAAGTAAAAGATAATTTAGAAATCCTCCTAATGGGGAAGATATTTGGGGTTAAGTATGTTTCCAGATGATTCTCTCAAATATGATACTAAGGAAATAAAAGCCATTGTAGTGTATAGTTCCAGTAGTAAGGCTTTAAAATATTCATCATTTGTATAATTCTCTGTCCAAATCATATGTTAAATTATTAAAAATAAATTTTCCCTATGCTAATTTAGTATTTAGTATTTTTCAACATTGACATTAATTCTGTTGGTTTGTCCCATTTAAATCTTACACCCACTTAATTTTATACAACTCATTTAACCATGTACTTCCGATTTTGTAAATCTTAAAATACATTAAAGTGTCAAATTCTAATATTATAATATTATAATATCTTGTAGTTCCTTATGTCCATACTAAAGGTTCAGTTAATAATGTCTCAGAATTCTTATAGTGAAATAATCTAATTGAAGATTAAATTTATTTATTAGTATTTTCCCTTAAATTTCCTTACAAATGTCTTCTTATAATTTTAGAAGCTTTAACATATTCAATTAAAATAAACTTTCATATAAAAAATAAGCATAAGTTATTTAGATGTGAAAGTAAATAATGACAAAAATATCTGAAAGAATTTCTTCCCCAAAGGAATGAAAATTTTGAAGGTATTTTAGATTTCAAAAAAAGATGAATGTAAGATTGATCTTTGTGTGTGTTTATATATAATTTGGCCTAATTCTATTAGATTTTAATATGAATAGAAATAATATATATATATATATTTTCAAGTGCACAAGCCAATTGATTGTAAAATAATTTAATTATAACAAAGTAGGATTTTTTGAAAGAATATTGGTAATCCTGAAATTATTCTTCAAACACCAAAAGAAAATAATTTCTGTTAAAACATTTTTTTCAAATGTTAAATTTCATACTTTAGTGTTACTGTTTCACTGCTTAATCATCACCACCACATTAACATATACTCATGTGTACTCCATGAATCATAACTTTGCACAAAAGATAATTTAGAAATAAATAAATTTTTAATACTGGAACTTTTTTTTTTAAAGAGACAGAGGGTCAAAGAGAGAGAGAAAAAAATAAAATCAATTTTATTTAGCTTTTCATGTGGCTTTCATTGCTTTTACTTTTGTTGTGTACGTGGTTCTGGTGTTCGAACCCACTTACTCGTGCATGCTAGGCAAGTGCCATAACCACTGAGCCACCATTCCAGTCCCTTTTTTTATTTTCAAATAAAAGTTTCATGTAACAGTTTCACCCCACATTTTTCCAAAAAATGTGGCATGAAATCTGCAACAATTGTTCAGCAAAGTATGGTATTTTTTCACCTTGCCAAATCAAAGAATATTCAAATACATAGTATTTAGTAATATTTTCATATTATTCAAATGAGTGCAAAATTAACACTTCATTTAACATATATTAGGAAGAAGGCTATATTTATCAAGAAACATTGGTTCTTATTTCTTATATTTTAAATTTAAAAATTATTGATTTCAATAGACTATTGACTGAGGAACCAAAATACCATTTAACTTGGGTATGAATGGTAAAAGTATACATAGAAAATGATCTATATGAGCAAGGCAGGTATATATGTCCAACAACTGTGTTGTTATTTGGATACTAGGTGTCCCAAAACTCATAGGTGAGACAATGCAAGAAGGTTGAGAGGTAAAATGATTGAGTTGTGAGAGCTTTAACTCAATCAGTGAATTAATCTTGTAATAGTAATTAACTGGTAATTGGAAGCAGACAGGATGTGGTTGGAGGAGGTGGGTCGGGTCGTTAGGGTGCATGCCTTTGCGGTATATACTTTTTATCTGGCAAATGAACTCTCTCTCTCTTCTTTCTGCTTGCAATGCCCTAAGCCACTTTCCTCTACCAAACTCTCTGCCATGGTTTTTAGCATCACCTCAAACTCAGAGGAGTGGAGTCAGCCTTCTGTGAACTGAGACTGTAAGGCCATGAGCCCCTCAATGAACTTTTTCTCCTTGAAAATTGTTCTTGTCAGGTCTTGTAGTTACTATTAAATTATATTCATCATGACGATAACGTGTTAGTAATAGTTTACTAGAATCTACTAACTCCGCTGATTGCCTTTCTTTACAACCACAAATATCATTGTGAAAAGAACTCTATTGCACACATCTCTTTTTATTTATGAAATGTGGTTTTGTTTTGTAACTGTAATAACTGCCCAAATTCCAAATGAAGAAGGCAGTAGTAGAGAGAGGCTTCTTTTGTCCTTGACTTTCTGCCTCCTAGGATCTTGTACTCTTTTTTGAAAGCAATTGCATATACTTGCTTATTCCTATATTTTATTCCTATTACTCTTGAGCCCATTTAAGTCATTTGACATCCACTAAAATTACTTTTCATCCTTCACTCTTCCCACTTTTATTTGCACACATATACTTTAAAACCAGTCGTAACCAACGATGTCAAGCTCTTTCTAAGCTCTGTTTTCTTTTTCCAGTCTCTGTCGTGCAGTGAACTCAACTCCTGGACCTCAATGAGTCTTTTACTTGATGCTATGACATACTGTTTTCTGGACTTCTCTTATCTCACATTCCCATTTTCCTTCAATCCACCTTCAATATCATGATATTATTAAAGTTTCTCCCTTTAAAATATCATATGGTTTTTACTTTCTATTTTTTTCTGTAACTTTCCTTTCACTTGTTGAAAAAAAATCACTAATCATAGTGCATCTATGCAGTTGAGTATCTCTTAAGAAAACACAATATCATGTTGCTTGATCTAATTTTAAGATTGTGACTGGAAGGAAGTGCACTCATAGTACTGTCAACCCTTATATTATGATTCCCCTGTCCACATATTCTTCCACTTCCCTTGATGACTGTATCAGTATTATTGAAACTTCTTCAGTCCCTGGCTCCCTTAGTGACTCACTAATTGTTTTTCATGATACCCATAAATCAAAAGGAAGACTAGCATTTCTGTTTAAGCCATAAGGTTAAACAATATAATATGAACTTTTATCAAATAATAAAGTAGATATTTGAAAATCTATGAATATACATTGAAAGAAAACATTTTATTCTATTTTAAGTGACCACAGTTGCTTACTAAAGGGATTTGTGAACCTTTTGAGCACTTCACAGTATACTTTCATTTCTTGTTTAATATTTATTTTCATGCCCATATTTTTATCATACCAACAGACAAAAATTCAGCTTACAAAAATGAAACATAAATCTATGTCTACCTCAGTCTTAGAGTTTGAATAATATGCAGTAGATTCCAAGAATCAGTACAGAGCCCTCATACTTTTTTTAAGATCTGTATTTTCCCATTGAGTTCACTGCAATGCCTGACTATTCTTTGTTGCACACTATGATAATTGCAGGTCTACATTTTATCATTCTCTCTTCTCAACTCTGAAACAATTATTATCCCATGCTCATTTGATCAGTCAATTTGATGTTTATTTTAGTACAAAAGGAGAAAATTTATAGGAAAACTTGCACAAGCTGCTACCAATGTACTATCTCCGTCTCCTAAAATTGTGCTGATACACTTTGCCGTATTTTCCTATTATCATGGATTGAACTCTGTTCTTACTAAATGCCCAACTGTCATTTGTGTTTAGATTAAGCCCAAGTATGTCCACCCTGTCATTTATAAAATATTTTCTTTTCCCCAATTTACTATTTCATACAGACAAACATGCTGTAGTCTCATAATGATTAAAAACAATACACATTTTTCAGTTACTACCCAGGAAGTTCCTTCCTTAAGAGCTAAATTCCTTCTCCAAACAATTGTGCATGTCTGGGTTGAAGTTCTGTCTTTTCACACTTCTTGCACTTTCCCTCCAATGGAGGGACTCCAGTGGAGTCATTTTTGTAAAGGTCATCAATGCCTAAGTCTCATAGTCAAATCACTGTGCTCAGGACTTAACTAGACAGTATGCATCACAGGTAAATATTCCTTCCATGACATACTTTAGCTTTTTGATATTCTAGGTACAAAACTCTCCTCTTTTTATTCCCAGCACCGGCTCCCCCTTTTCAGTCTATTGCTTTATTAATTCATCAGTGTTTATCTTCTGAACTCTGAACTCTGGAGCACCCCATGGATATAGTCATTTACCTGCTGTCTCATGGAAGTCTGTGCCATTAACTGCCACCTCTGCATGGATATTTTTCAAGTGTTTGTCATTAACTAAGTTTAGTCCTAACCTCTAGATTTACTTATCCTGCTTCTTTTTTAACTCAAGTAGAAAATGGAGCTTTTTATTTACGTTGTATCAAACCTGCTTCTGGAAGTTTTCTTTTGGTCAGTTGACATTAATCTTAACTTCTAAAATTGAGTTCCTATACTTATTCACACCCAAATTTTTCTCTGACAGCATATCCATTTCAAAAATAAATTGTGCTATTTGTATTTTCAATCTATCTTCTTACTCTAATCTGTTGTCATCATCTTGCTCAATACTTCCAATGGCTTTCTTTTCTACTATGAGTGAAAACCAGTATGTTCTGGTGTCATTAATAGTAGGGGTTCACGATTGACATTTTGGGTCACCTGACCTTAGCTGGCCAACAGACCTACATGGCCAAATGAATTCACAAGAGTAATAATTTTTCAGAAGCCAATTTTTTTCTGTATTTTCTGTCTGAAATTACCAATATCATGAATAGAAAAGGAGAACCATAAAGGAGAAAGAAATTGATATCGAGCTGTGTTTCTGTTAGCCTAAAGAAGCAGTGTGGAGACAGGTGCAGTCAGCCGAACTCTAGGGACCTAGCGGTGTTGCTTTGGAGGCATAACCATACTTGCATTTCGCATTCTTCACATGTATTCATATTGCCAAAGACAAACTATTTCATCATTTGGTGTAAAGTTTCTGTGATGTATTGTCTTCCATTTGCAATAAAAATTACTGAGTTGCATCAATTGAAAAAAATAATTTGATTTCCATTTTGATATTTGATTGCTGGACAGATTTCAATTCTCACTCTTCTTTCTCACCCATTTGTGCCATATCTGGACAAATCACTCTGGCACAGAAAGGAAAGTTAATCCATACAAGCCCCCTTCCTTCATATACAGGAGCCCTTGCCCTATGATCAGTCCTTAATAACTATAAAATCCAAACCGGTTTCCCTTTCTTCTCCCTCATAACATTTTCAGAGTCACTTAGAGGTATGCCCTGTTCTTCCCATAAAACTACACTACATGACTAATGAATTCAGACTTGCTGGGTGATGTTGAGTAAACATTAGTTCAATATCTGAACCAAATTTTTGGCAGAGTTGATCCCACCTATAAATGGTAACTACAACCATTAGTTATTAATTGCTTCTTTGAAACATTGTCCAATGCTGTACACTTCATTTTGTCATTCAAACTTATTAAAATATTTGCTCTCCATATGTTACACTAAAATTATTTCTAAGGCTTTTTACACATGCTATCCACTCTACCTAGAAGTTTCTTTTCCTACCTATACATATGGCTTACTTTCTTAATGTCACAAAAAGAGACAAGCTTTCCTTAATACACTTCCATATTCCATAGCACTTATTAGCATGTAACTTACCTAAAACACTGACATTTAGTGCATTTATCATTTAAAGTTCCATGTGGGCAGAAGTTTTCATCTGTTTTGTTCACTTTCTTTAGAGCTAGCTCCTAGAATGGTGCCTTTTTCATATGATGGATATTAATCAAAACTGGTTGTATGACCAAATCCATCAGTGGATATTAGTGTGGAGTAAGATACATTCAAAATGAACATATCTTGTACAGATAATCTCCATAAAAGATAAGATTAAACACAAAACATCATGGGACCATAACTTCCCTAGAAATCAAATAAAGATAAAATTTTATTTATTTTTTAAATTTTGGTCATAAAAGAAAAAAATTATAGGTAACAAAGATAATAAATTTAATTAAAATTCAATAAAACAAATGCCAATTTCCACAATGCCTTGTGGAAGAGCAAGGTATTAGTGCAATTTGGGAAGAAAGCAATTTAGGGGAATGAATCTTAAAATTCTTCATGCACTTTGAAAACATAATTATAATTTAAAATTTCTATTATTAGGCAATAAACCAAAGTTATGAAAAAAATTATGTTGGAAAAAAATTCTATCATATACTTGTTTAAATAGCTAAAGTGATAATGCAGTTCCAGAAACAGATATTCACAAGTTTATTAAGGTAATTTTGCTGGTGAATTTGGAGATGATTCTATGACAGTTATTTTTTTTTTTTTAAGAGAGAGGGACAGTGAGAGAGAGAGAGAGAAAGAGAGAAACACCTTTTTTTTAAAGAGAGAAGGACAGTGAGAGAGTAGAGAGAGAGAGAATCGATTTTTATTGAGTTTTTCACATGGCTTTCACTGCTCTGACACTTGGATGTGTACATGGGTGCTGGAGTTTGAACTCGTGTATTCGCACCTGCTGGGCAAGCGCTGTACTGAGCCAATCCTCCAGGCCCGAGAAAAAGCTTTTTGTTTTAGTTTTTCTTGTGGCCTTCTTTGCTCTAACACTTAGTTGTATATGTGGTACTGGGGTTTGAACTCAGGTCCTTGCACATACCAAGGCAAATGCCTTAACTTCTGAGCTATTGCTCCAGCCAGATAGTTCTTAATATAAAAAATAATCAGAGAAGAATTATGTAGCTATCAATAATTTTGATTATAGGGAAGAAATATAATTTTATTTCTATTTAATATTGAAATTTAAGTTAAAATTATAACTTTGAAGGTAATATAGTAAATATGTATATGAATATAATACATTTAAGTAAATTTAAAGTTAAGTAAATTCAAAATCACTTCATATCATTGTTTCATTAAAGCAGCTATGTTGAGCAATAAAGGAAATATTTTAAGATTAGAAAAAGCAACATGACTACCATTAACATTATGAGGACATGATAAGTACTAAGTCAAGCACAGAGCTAAAGAAAATCTGATGAACTATTTGATTGTATTCTCAGAATGCCTGGTTGTTGGAGACTAAGCCCAACATGATGCCAGAGAAATGAATTAGTGGTAAATAACTCTGTAAAGGGCCCAGCTGGCTTGTAAAAGAATTGGTGGTAAACAACTCTAAGAGGCCCAGCTGGCTTGTAATTAGCAAACTGCCTGAGCGCATGACTAAGCTATTTGGCCGCTCATTTGTTACAATTGGTTGAATGTGTTTGTACTGTATCCCTATTGGTTGTTTAACAGATAAATACTGGGCATACGGAGAGAGAGAGAGAGAAGTAGATGACTCTAGTAGGTGACACTGGTGAGAAGATCTCCCATGCAGGCGGCAGAAACGAGACAGAGTAGTAGCCACTAGTCAGAGAAGCAGCAGCGGCAGAAGAACCTGAGACAGAGAAGCAGCAGCAGCAGAGGCAGAGAAGAAGAAAACCTAACATGCAGGCAGTAAGAGAAGAAGAAAAGCCTCGGCAGTAGAAATAGGGACTCTAGTGCAGCAGTAGAAACAGGGACTCTAAAAGAGAGAAAATGTGAATAGCCTTGACTCTAAATGTAATGTTTTAATGCCTTGCCTCTAAAAGAGAGAAGGCGGAAGTGCTTGTAGGCCTTTAGCCATGGTAAAGGGAAAGGTGAAGCGCTTGGAGAACTCAGGGCGGGTGGGTCTACTTCATTCCCAGTCAACCGCCTAATGAGAGCCAACCGGTTCCTGCAGGCTGGGACCGGACACCTGGTAAGTTATAAAATCTTCATCTTCGGATTGGGATTGTCACTCAGCGGTAGAGCACCAGTGTAGCATACACAATGACCTGAGTACAATCCCCAGCAACAGCAACGGAAAAAGAAAGAAAGAAAGAAAAGCAAGCTTCAAGGTTCAGTTTTGTTATTTTTATTATGCTCATCTTCCTGTCATCAGTATTTTTATCTAACATGATATACATTGCATAAGCTTTATGAGTATATTTAAAATGTTTGGAGAAGCTATTGATAAACAAAATTTAAAAATTATCAGATAAAACCAAAATGTTTGAATATGAAAAAATAATTTTTCTTTGTAAGAATATTGATGAAATTCACAAGTATATTTTAAATATATTGGTGCATTTTTTATTCATTTATTTAAGAAAATGTTTTAAACCTAAGCAAAAGATGATTGAAAAATAATTTTTGAAAGATCACCAATCAGCGTAGGTATAATCCTGTCACAGATACCAAAATAACACAAAAAAAGTTACAAATATGTAACATTTCAATAGAATGTTACATTTCTAGGCAAAAAGCCTGTTATCCTCAGGAGAAAAGCAGTTATGAAATGCCAATTAGAATAAGGTAGTTACCATGGAGGGTAGAGGACTTTTATGACCCTAAACAAAAACAAGCCAGATCCCAGAACTCAGGGAGATTTAAGGAAAATTCTCTCAAGACATAAAATCTATGAGAACAAGATTCAACTGGAATCAATCAGCATGGTCCAAAGTATCCTAGAGTTGCCCTGGACCTATGTGCAGGTGGGACCCGGGAGTTTAATACAATCCTGATGTCCGTCAAAAGTCAAGAAGTGGGTTGGGCATGGTGGCACACACCTGCAATCATAGTGGCTCAGCAGCCTGAGGCAGGAGGATCACAAGTTTAAAGTCAGCCTCAGCAATTCAGTGAGGCACTAAGCAATTTAGCAAGATCCTGTCTCAAAATAATAAATACAAAAGGCTAAGGATGTATCTCAATGTAAAGCTCCTCAGGGTTCAATATTGGTACCAAAATAAATAAATAAAATAAAATAAAGAAGTGGGCCTGGCAGGAACTCTCTGGAAACTCCCCTGGGACCCCAAATAAAACTGGAGGAGGACAAAAGAGTGTACTGATTCTTTCTCTGAGAGAAACTTAGTCTCCCTTGAGAATGTCCCCTTTTTTCCATTTTCCTCTTCTTTCTAATGAATTCATGTCTTCTACTTTAAATGACATGTCTGGAATCTTTCTGGTGTGACCACAAGAACCAGTGACAGAAGACTTCTGTGGTTGCCTTGTGTCCATAGTAGGTCTGTGCTCTGTAACATCGTTTTGCCCTTAAATTGTGAAACATTTAATAAAAACATTCAGTATTTTAATTCAATATCTAAAGAATTATCCAATGGAGACATAACTGCTGAATTACATACCTTTTCCCAAAGGAAATGACAAAAATATAGGGTGTCAGACATGTTCAGATACCTTGCTTTGTAAGTTTCAGAGTGGAAGTACAAGAAATGACATTTGAATTAAATCTTGAACGTGTGTCAAAAAGTTTAATTTTTAATTTCATACACTTAGTCACTTTTTAAAATGAAATTGTATTTTTCATTGAATTATTAATTAATATCTAAATGTGGGCAGATGAACTATTAAAGAAAACTCTAAATATTTTTATAATTTCTCTGTGTGTATGTTAAGATTTATTAATCTTAGTATTACATAAGTTTTACAGAACTACTTTTTTCATTTTTATTCATTTTACTTGAATTATGTGCAAATCCATCCATATAGTAATACTGTCCAATACCAGTCCTACCATGTAACTCCATTTCACTAGCCAAGGATTTTTATCTTTCAATATATTTTCATGCTGAAATTTTCTATAAATTACAAGAACAAACATATTGCTTTGTTATTGCTTAATCCAATATATATTGGTTTTTATTCATGTTATAGAGGCAGATAATAAAATAATTTTTAATGGAAAACACAAAAGGAAGCCATGGTTCCAGTTTCCTAATGTAGAACATTCTCTGTGAGTCAGCTGACATTTCAGAGGCACCAATTTCAAATTTTGTATCTAAAGGTCACTATAGTTCTATAGATAAGTAAAAGTGATATGTGTCAAACCCATGCCAATTTTTATGAAAGAAAACTTTAGAAAAGTAGAGGATTTGGCTGGAGCAGTGGCTCAGTGGTAGAGCACTTGCCTAGCATATGTGAAGACCTGGGTTCAAACCCCAGCACCACATACACAAGTATGTGTCAGACAAACAAAAACCAGATAGAAATCTAAATAAAATTGATTTTCTCTCTCTCCATCTCCCTCTCTCTCAAGAAAAAGAAAAAAAATGTAGAAGATTCCTAGGCTCTGAGAGGCCAGAGCCATAAAACTGAAAAGCTTAACTCTCAAACAGCCATGTGAAAAAGTTTCACATTAACAGGAAGATATCTATTAAGATATTACTGGATTGCAAAATCAACACAAATTTGTTGAACCACTGAAAATTATGTATTTTTTTCTTTTTACAGAAATTTATAATTTCCTTAACTTTTTTTTCTTTTAAAGAAAGAGGGATAGTGAGAGAGGAAAGCGAATCAATTTTATTTAGTTTTTCACATGGCTTTCTTTGCTTGGAACCTGTTGTATACATGGTGCTGGGGTTTGAACTCACATACTCAGGCATGCCAGGCAAGCACCTTAACTGCTGAGCTACCACTCTAGCCCCTTTCCTTAATTTTTAAAGGCAAAAGAAGCACACACAATTGTTCCAGAAGGGAAGGAGAAAGAGCAGAGAGAAGAAAGAGTTGCAGTAAATCTGGTCAAGACTTACTGAATATCAAAAGAAGGACGTCCTCTGAAATGAGACAGAAAGCAGTGAACCATTCCACTTGTATTTATCTCTCAAATATTTGCTGACTCATAAGCTTAGTATGAGTGAGGGATGAGTACTGGAAACAAAGCAAAGATTGGTTGTTGAGAGGTAAAACGATCAAAGGTTACGTATTGGTTGCTATATTATAGATTATAGATAAAAAATTGCAGTCAGAACTACAAAGGTAAAGGGACCATAACAGGCACTCCTGACCATTGTTTAAGACTGTTGGATGGTTTTATCTAAGAGTAAATTCAAACTACCTCACTCTACAGTGAATCAAGATGATCAGGCTATCCTCCATCTACCTGCTAGAGAAAAAATTCTCTGAGATAGCATCATCTCAGAGACTCAAACTGTCTTAAAACATAGTTGGCATGTAATGAAATTTTCACGCATAAAAAAAATCAAATCTCTGTGACTAAAATTCAGATCTAAATTGGACACAAGAAACATTCATACCTGCTAAGGATTTTATCAAAGAACACTTTGACAATAACCAGTATTTAGAGAATTACATGATTTAAATTTAACTAAAAGGTATAACAATTGGAGAATTTCAAAATAATTCTGAAATTTATAAAGAATCAATAGTATGTTCTTTCATTACAACTTTTTTCCATCAGTGGTCATTACTGATGCAGGGACATGTGGCCTGCTAAACAGTTGCCCTACCAGTGAGCTACACCTCAAACAGCTTGCTTTAAAACATTCCATTTTTTTTAAGTTATATTTTATTTCTGCATTGGCAAAATTACTTTGTGTATATTATAGAATACTCACATTTTTTTCCCATTAGTTCAACACAGTCTTACATATTTAAGGGATTTGTTGCTCCACATTCATACGTACATATGTAATGACAATGTAACTTGAACCCTATCCTTATTCAGAATCTCCCCCTCCCTCATCCACTCTCAGATCTCTTGTCTCCACCATAATTCCCCACTATTACAGATATAAATGTCCATATGCATATGTATTAATGTTGGGGTCTGACCTTTGCTTTATCAGCTGCCCTGGATCTTGTTGCTGTTTGCATAAGCTCCTTCGGGAAGGGCTGCTAGGTTCTGTATTGTTAAGCTTGAAAAACAGGGTGTCAACACGGGCTTCAGACATTTCAAATTGGTATCACCTGCCAATTATTCTAGATTCTTCAAAAGGCGCACGTAGAGGCTTATTGGTCAAACCTGTGCCTCCGAAATCCAGGTGTGTCAATGAAGGAGCTAATGTAGAGGCTTCGAGGGGGCGGGGTGAAGGCCTTTAAAGAAGAGGCTCCAGCCAGCAGTAGGGAGCTCTTGAGCCTTCTACTGGCTGTGATGTCCCTGCTCCTTTGGGAGAGAGCTCTTCCTTTGGGAAAGAGTTCTCGTACTTTGCTGCTGGACGTGGTGTCCCTGCTCCTTTGGAAGATGCGCTCTTGTCAGCAGCCGAACCTGCCTGTGCTTTGCTCCTGAACTTCCCAGCCTTCAGAACTGTGAGTATTGCTGTCTATGTTTGTTCTGAAATAGAGTCTTGTAGCGATGCCGTGACTTGTTTGAGATTACTTAACATTAGGCATTGTGTCGTAGCAGTACAAATGAACGTTGCCTTGAAAGAGAGATGTAAAGTATGGATATATAAAAAGGAGAAGTAAAGTTTGGACAAAGAAAGACCGTTTCGGGTCTCTGGCCTGTGGTTTTTCTCATCACTAGCCCATCCCTCAGGTCAGAACCCGGCTGTACGGGGACATATTAATTTTTGAATTTTCTAATTTTAAATGCCTGTGTAAATATTATCTGGCTTCTCAGGAGAGTCCAGTGTACCCTCCAGTATTGATAACTGCCTTTTGCCCTCCCTCTCTTCCCTCCCACTCTCCTCCTTCTGCCTTCTTCTCCCCACTTCATAGATATAGTTCCCCCAGATTATGTATTACTTCGAATTTGGTGAATCAAGTAAATAACTTTGACTTTCACCCTATCCTGGGCTTTACTCTAGCTTCCAAATATGAGTGAAAATATTTGACCCTTAATTCACTGTGTTTGGCTTATTTTGCTCGGCATGATTTTTTCCATTTCTATCCATTTACCTGCAAAAGCCATAATATTGTTCTTTCTAGTAGGTGAGGAGAATTTCATTGTTTGTGTGTGTATATATATATATATATATATACTCTAATTGTTATGTGTGTGTGTATACACCAAAGTTTTTGGATGCATTCATCCAGTGAAAAGCCAAAATTAGCCATTCAATATATGCACTTGAAATCCACTTGTAAAAAACAGAATTTCCAATCAGTGAATTGAAATATTTGTTAATATAAAATATCCAGACTGAAACAAATGAGGTCTAGAAAAAGGGAGGTACAACTAAAAATTCGGAAAGGTTTCTGCACCACAAAGCACTTAAAAGTTCATAATAAAAAAATAAATACTGAAAAATTTATGTAGAGAAAAACTACATAAAAATACAAAAGAGATTTTCCAAATTGAATAAAAATTACACTATTTGGAAGCATAATAATTCTGGACTAAATGTAGATCACAATAAGAGGTATGTAGTTAATTAAATTTTAAATGATATTTACTGTTTTAAATAATGATCATGAGATTTAGAATATACGGCAAAATTCAACATGTAAGATTTGAGGCATCCCAGCACTTGCCTACTTCTCCACAATATAGAATAAAAACAACAGACCTGAGAATTAAGCCCTAGGACTCAGTGCACATTGGGTGGGAGACCTGCTGCTGAGTTACACTTCCAATCCAGGTGATAGGAATTGCACCAAGCTCAAGCTATAGTCTACTCCCTCCTGAACCTTAGAGACTCTTCAATTAAAGAAAAAATTGGTTCAAAATCCCCACATAATAATACATTATAGCTAGGAATATCCAATGTCTTAGCTTTAGAGAGTTAGTGGTATCCAATGTCTTGCTTTTGGACAATCACCAACACAGTAAAAGCAAGGAGAAATAATATCTGTGATGGTCCTCAGCACTAACCATTCCCACACCCTGTCAATTGTACATCACTGATCAAAGAGGAAGCTCATATCCTGGTCCTTGCCTCTCCACATGAAACACCAGGAACTGTACCAACTAAAAAGAGGATAAAAGCTTCATACTTGTCACCATGATTGTGCGGTTATTATTAGAATCAATTTCAAATAAAAAAAATCAACAATACCTTGCAAGTTAAATTCAACAGCATATTAAAGAGTTCCAAAAAAAATAATAGTGGGAGAATTCAAACCCATGCCATGGTCAAATGGGTTTCATTTCAAAAATGCCATTTTTTCCCTCAAAATGGAGAAGATATTTCTCAATAGGAGAATTATAGCTGGTGAAGATGTGGAGTGAAAAAAAAAGGAATCCTTATATACTGTTGATGGGAATGTAAGTTAGTATAGTATACAGTATGAAGTTTCCTCAAAAAATTAAAATTGAGCTACCATATGATTCAAATGTACCACTCCTGTGTACGTACCCAAAGTAAAGAAGTCAGTATACAAATGTTGGTTGTGCCACTATTCACAGTAGCCAGGATATAAAACAAATTTAGGTGCCCATCAACAGATGAATGATCAAGGAAATCACTATGAAGTATTACTCAACCATAAATTAGAATGAAATCATATTGTCACAGAGGAAAACAGAACTGAAGGACTACCCATATAATAAAATAAGTAAAACATAGCAAGACATGTTTTGCATGTCTTCTCTCACGTGAAGTAAAGAAAAAAAGAGAAAAAACAAGATAACAAGAAACTAGGACTACTAAGGACCAGAAAAGGGGCTGAAGGGGAGGGTGAGAGAGGGTACAAAAGATGGTAGACATAATCAATGTACAATATATGAATATGTGGAATGTCAAAATCCATTAATTTGTACAATTCATATATATTCATAAAAATAGAGGGTACTGGAGCAGTGGCTTGGTGGTTACAGAGCTTGCCTGGCATGTGCCAGTACGCTAGTTAAAACCCCAGCACCATGTACATAAGGAAGTCTCGGAGCAACGAAAGCCACATGAAAAACTAAATAAAATTGATTCCCCCCCCCACTGTACCTCTTTTTTAAAAAAATAGAATATATATACTACCAACAGTATTGCAACAGATTTTTTAATATAATGCTTAATTTCATTACAACTTTACCAAAAAGAAGGTAAATTTATCGATAAATATTTTATACATGGCATGGAGTATAAAAGTTTCAAATAAAACATTTGTAATTCAAGTAACAATCTTGTAATTAATACAAAATTTATAAGGATAAGTATTATATTTTCTGTAGCAAGAAATAAACAAATGTATTGAAAACAATAGCACTAAATATTATTTAATTATGGAAGATTATAATGGAAAAATAAAGGAGAGTGAATAGATGATACAAACAGAAAGCAAAGAGATTCAACTTAGATGAAAACACATGATGTTACAATAAGTGGAAAGTGGGATAAATATTCTAGCATCTTAAACATAAAAACACTTAAATGAGTAAAAGGTTGAAAATTATATTATGAAAAAATCAAAAGAAAGCTAATGTAGATTTACTAGTATCAGGTGAATTAGAATCTAATCATGGAATCAGTACCAAAGGAGAGAAATGTCAATTCAAAAGCAAGATATAATAACATAGTCCCAAAATATATACAGTAAAATATATAATATAAAATCTGACATGATTAAAATTGAAATGGATAAATGTAAGTAAATACTGAATGATTTTAATGTAACTCGTAGTATCTAAAAGGCACACATTTAAAAAATCACCAAATTCAGAAAATTTGAACAATTTACATAAATATATACACATTTTATTGCACAATAAACTATAAACATACACATTCAAGTATACATGTGACACTTAACAAAGGGTATCATAAGATGGTCTATGCAGCAAATCTCACTCAATAATGTAATAAGAACTGATTATATGGATATGCGCTTTGAAAACAATAAAAATCAATAACAAAAAGGTAATTAAAATCCCCAAATGTTTGAAAGTGAAACAGTGCACTTTTAAAGTTTAAATAATTTAGGAGCTATTTAAAAATGCTAATTAAAATAAAAATATAAATGTTAAAATATGTTGAACTAATAATAAATATATCACATCAAAATATATAAACTATTATTATTCCAGAAAATCTGCTCCTGTATATATACCCAGGAAAAATGGCACACACAGGTAGCATTAGGGCAATGTTACTTATAGTCTTCATCCAGAAAAAAAAATTCCTGTTAATATTGATAAGGTTCCATAATACAAAAATTGTAGAATATTACTATAAAGAAATTGTATGAAATGATAAAAATAATAAATCTTAAACTATATGCAAATAATAGATGAATTTCACAGAAAAGATTACTGTGTGTGTGGTGATAGGAGTTGAACCCAGGGCCTCAAAAATGCTAGTCAAGTGCTTTTCTCATTGGACTACATCCTCAGCCCTATAAAAACTATTTCTCACTGAAAAGATATGCATACAATGTAATGCATAATTCATTATTCCCACTTAAGTTTTAAGAATAAGAAAATATAAATAAATAAATGCTCAAAATCATAAAAACAATCATAAAAAGTTACCTTCAGGAAAGGTAATGATTAAGGTGAGAAAGAAGGATGTTTCTTGCGCAGTAGACATGATTTATTCCCTGATCTAGGCTTGGTTATTTGTAAAATGTCATCAATTGTTATACTTAACAACTGTATTATTTTTGTTTAAAATAAAATCATGTATTTTGGCCACAAAATAAAATAAATAGTTATAATAATTAATAATTTTGTCACAAGAACTGTAGGTTGGTATTCTTAACCCTTCATTGTTGTTTAATTTTTCTCAGGTAATAACTGGTGGAGTGGAAGTTACTTTCTCTCAGAACTTTAATGAGTTATTCTACTGTCTTCTAACTTCTGTCATTTCCATTAATAAGTCAGCCATCAGCCAAATTGTTGCTCATTTGATTCCTAATCTATTGATTGTAAATTTTTATTAATATACTTTTAAAAATAGTAAGGCAACTAAATGCCTTCTCTTTGAAAATAAAGAATATCTTGCAATCTTTTATGACATGTTCAACTCAGAGGATTTCTAAAACCCTAGGAGAATAATTTCATATATCAACTCTGAAGTTTTATAACTGCACAGATACTTTGTTTTTACATGTATAATGCAAACCTTCATAATTAAATTTTACATGCCCCTAGTGCCAAGATAAGTAAATATTCATGATTAAAATCTACTTAATGAAACAAACATATTATTAATATGTGAGTAGATTAGAGAGAGGAAAAATTATTTTCAGGAACTACTTGAAATATATAGGCAATATATAAGAATGTTTATTTGAAAATCAGCATTTTAAAATATAAATATCTGAAAGAAAATTTATAAGTTCTGTCTCTATTTTTATTTTCATAAATTCATAGTAGGTTTTCTTAAAATGGTGTCTGAGTGGGCTATCTACATAGTAATTAGAGGACTGCACAGTGGAAATATAAATTCCTTGGATAAATTAACTCTAGACTTAGAATAATTAAAATCTTAGGAGGAGTGTGAAGGCATTTGAATGAATGATATCACACAATTTTATGTAAAGTAAAATTAAAATGACTATTAAATCCATATGTAAATGACATTTAGTAAAAATGATTTAAAATTACTCAAGAGAGATTACCTTAAGTATATATGGTATTACACAATGCAGTTTGAACCTGATCATTACAAATGAATACTTTTCTATACACAGTTGACAGGGTGACATCTTTTTTCAACAATTATATGTGATGCTGCCTAAATTTTATCTCTGTTTTTGCAGATAATAAGGGAATGATGATGTTCAAAAGACTTCTTATTTTGATCTCATTTTCTCTTTCCACTCAAGAATCTTGACATTCATAACTAAGTTGTGTGCAAAGACATATGAAATTTTTCACCTGAATTTATAAAGGCTTTATGAAGCTTTGAAACATTTTAAATAAGTAGATTTATTTTGACATAATCTTCTGTGAGCACCTGCAAAATTATATCCTTAATTAGGATACAGCTGTTGCTGATTGCTGTGAAGACACGATGTCTGTGTTGGCTGATTGGCCATTTTTGTTTGATAATACATTGAGTTTTCTTTCTTTTTTTCAAGATGTAGCTTTCTTAGGAAATGTTTTAAATGATTAAAGATCCAAAATGGAGTGTCACTTTGCTAACTATCAACAGTAGAAAATGAACAGCTTTACATGAAGAAACTTTGCCAGACACCTGTGTACGACTTCCTCCTTTTTGGAGCAAGAATATTGATCTCAAGAACCAATTTGCCCAATGGTTCAGCAGTCACAGAAGTAAATGCTTTCAACTGATGAGGCATACACTCTAGTAAAAATGTCAAGGCAGCAAGAATAATTAGCCATGCTCTAAAAAGTCCAAGAAGGCTCTAATGAGTATTAAATAAATGTATCCTCTGTTTGATTTTTTTAGTGAGTTCAATGAGTAGTTACAATTCTCTATGATCTTAGTGTTTTCATAATATTTAAAGATAGCTGATTTTTAACTTCTAGTCTGATATTTGGACTTCTACCCATTTAAAAAAAGTAACAGTATAATTATTATTAGCATTTTTACCATTATTGTTCCTTGAATAATTTCATTATGGCCTTTATGATCTACCTCTAAAACGAGAGACAAGATTTCAAATTATTCTTTGTTAGCACATTTAAATATGTATATAAACATATGCATGTATTTTCATTTAATTAATATATGCATATATTTATAGAAATTTATATTAATGTATTATTTCTATATAAATATTTATATAAAGTAAATTACATTTATATTATAGAATTTATATATGTTTATACATTTACTTACATTTATACATATATTTATGTATGTATCCCTAAAAACAAAATTAAGCCATCAAACAACAATAAAAATAATAAAAATTAAAAACGCAAATGCTTTAAAATCTAACACTTGGTCAAGGTAAACATTTCTAACATCTACCCATCAGTTTGTTTATCACATGATATCAAATCCTTTCATCACAAAGTTCATGTTCCTTGGTATTCCATAGTTTATATTTTCCTCTTAGAGCATATTATTCACAAATAAATATAATTCTCTGGAAAATATTTTGGAGTTTATATTTCAATTGATGCAGTTCAAAAAAATGAACTCAGTTTTTAAAAGCTTAGAGTGAATTAAAGACTTTTTGCTCATGAACTAAATTATCCAAAATTACAAAAACATATTTAATTGTAATCCACTCTATTTACCCATTAAACATCAACTTCTATAACCTGAGGGCATTTCCTCTATTTAGATCTTATTATTTAACATATTAGTTTTTTCCTTTAAAACTAGCTAAGACAAATTTCTTTAGGGAACAGAGGATTTAATTGGAAGGCGGATAATTAAGTAGCATGGCACATTTTAATGTTTTAGGGCAGACATAAATAAAATTTCTCAGTGGTGACTCCAAGGAGAAGTAAGAAAAGTGTTGTGGAAATATGTCCTCATAAATCATTTTATTAAACTCTTGGCATGACTAAAAGGACGAGACATCTAATCCTCAGAGAGGGCATAAAATACATGTGTGCATACCCACAAGAACACATGCACATGCGTGCGCGCGCACACACACACACACACCCCAAGACTGCAAAGAAATAATGCAAACGATTTACTGATTCTTTTAGGAGAAGCAGAAAACTCCTTGTTCCTGAAATCTTTAAGCCTTTTACCTTGAATCTAAGCGTGCCTGTTAAGGTAACCGTAGATTGAATTGTTTTCTGTCTCTTGCAGACCATGTAATCTGATGATTACATTCTAAATGATGAATTTAATGCTTACCAAAGATATGATTAGGAATGATTCTGCTTCAGGAAAAGTATAGGAATGCTAATTTTCTGCTTGTCTTATATTCTACCTTGCTCTTTATGATTCTGTGCTTTTATATCTCATATTTAGGTTGATAATCCTAATATATTTTAGTTCTACCATGCATTATCAGGATCTGTTAGTGGAAATGGGAAACTAGAATCTAAGGCAATAAATTTCAGAAGTGATAGTGGCTTGAATGAGAATGGTAGAAGTGGAGAAGAAAAATGACAATGTCAAAAAATAAGAGTTTAAACTTGCAAGAATTAATAAGAGAAAAAGGGAGCTTATTCAAAGATGCTGTCCAGAGTTCTTGGTAAACAATGTTGAAATTCCAAGTAGACTGCTGGATGTATGATTATGCACTAAGAAGTATGCTCTAGAAAAGAAGATATCAATTTGAGCAAATGATCATTTAGACACATTATACCTTGTCATATGAGTGTGTAAGAACTTCTAATGTGTATGTGCAGAATCATAAGAGCTCCACAAATGGAACACTCCAAGATTTAGAGATCGATAAGGAGAAACTGGGCTAATGCTGGAGATCAGGAAAGGAGAGCAAACAGGAAATCGTTGCATCATAGAAACTGATGGAGTGAAAGTATTATGTTAGCAGAAATGAACACAATTCCAAGCAGTTGAACAAAATGTGTTCCAAAACAATAAAAATGTAGTTTTCATATAATTGAATAATAATTTTAGAAACACAACACTATTATATATTAGGAACTACCCACATGTATGGTAATGGATACCATGAAGATATTAATTGCTCCACTCCATATTTCTTTTTCTTTTTCTTTTTTAGAGAGTGGGACAGTGAGAAAGAGAGAGAGAAATCAATTTTATTTATTTTTTCATGTGGCTTTTGTTGCTCCAAAATTCATTCTGTACGTGGTGTTGGGGTTCAAACCCATGTCCTTGCTCATGCCAGTCAAGCACAATAACCATTGAGCCAGCGCTCCAGACCCTCCATATTTCCTTATATAATGTTGAAAAGTTAAAAGGGAAGAAGAAATGATGTGTCATAATGAAATATATACAAGAAACGAGAGCATCACAAAGACTGTCAGGTTCCCGTTATTCATTAGGTTGTGAGTAAATATGGTTAGTATTTGAAATTTAATATTGAAAATTAGTTTTGACTATCTTATGTATATTAAATAATATAATTTTGGCTGTTTTAAACAGTAGGCACATCTATCAGAATCACCTTTGAATTAAAACATAGTGATACGTGATTTATGCCTTCTAAGAAAACATTGCTTTCATGTTTGATTCAGAAAATGATTTAGTATGAATTTAGCATTTTAATAAAGGAAAGAACTCATCTCTATGAAAATAATATGACAATGTTTTTCATTGACTTGGCTTGTCAATTTTAATTGACATGAAAAACTGCATAATTTTCTTATCTGAATATTTATCATTAAAATACAAAATTATGGAAATATGTTGGTGTTAGACAATTTCAAATAGATCTTACTGTTAATAGAAAAATATATTTACAGTGTAAAATAGAAATGAAGAAAGCAAATATTTTCTAGTATTAATTTTATAATAAGTTCAGTTGAATCAAAATTACATATAAGTAATTATAAAGAGAAAGACTAAGTATTGACTTATTGCACTGTTTTTCTAGGTCAGAGAAGAGGATAAATCCTAAAATTTGAGGGAATTATAAAGTCAAATTACCTTTTCTACAGAGTAGTTGCAAAATATTTTGGATAACAGCATTAACAATGAAAATTCTTATTATTTTTGAAAACTATAATAGCTATTAATGTAAAATGATAAACTGTTACATTATAAAAATGTAGATAATAATTACATGTTAGTTTATAATTGCCATAGTATATTTAATTGAACATACTTGTCTATTTGAACAAATTGTATACGTGCATGTGGGTTTGCTATCATGAAATTATAATATAAAATCTAACATAATTTCATTAACTATTAATTTCAGAGATTGAGAAATAGGAATAGAAGAAGGCAATAGCTAACCATTTCTTTCACTTTACTCTGTTTCACAGCATGTCTCACCTTCTGTGTCACCTATGCTTCTTGTCTGAATAATTTTGGACTCTGAGTTTGTGAAGTTGTCCTCGATGCCATCTTAAATACAATCAGTTTTATTCCAATCATATGAGAAAAAAAAGTTGATGAAATGCTTTCAAACTCACTTTATTATCGATATTACACAGATATCAAATTCAAAAAGCATTGGCAACTATATCTGACACGAACATAGAATGAACTTACAAAATACTTTTCTCTCAATTCTAACAATGTATAAAAACAATAACACATTTTACACTAATAATACTTATCACAGGAATGAAGTAGTTGTTCATGATTTGAAAAATCACTTGACATTTTGCAGATTTATTGATCATTACAGAATGTTTATTAAAACAACACATGATTTTGAAATGCAGGAAATAATTTGACAAAATTTTACCTCATTCATCAAAAATAACTTTTATCAAATGAAATAAAAAGAAACTGCTCATATATGAGAAACTCATAGTTAATATCATATTCAAAGTAAAAGTTAAATACTAGGAGTAAAATGTGGAAACATTTGATTTTGAATGTTAAATTTATTTTATAGGAATTCTTATTAAAATTGTTACAGAGCTAATGAAATATTTCTCTATTAATAAAATTGTGGAGTCTTCTCTAAAGTTTGTTTTATAATTCAAGATAAATGCTTTCATATTTTTATATTTTTACTAAAGTTTAGTCACTCACTTCTCCCTGATGATTACTTCTTTTTCTTATTGAGAAATTTATTTTTGAACAACCATACAAGTTTTTAACAAAATAATATAAAATGTGTATAGATTCTGGATATTAGATTTACCCCCAGGAGTGCCCCCCCAATTACTCACCCTTATCCCTCCCTTCCCCTTCCCACAATATATCTAAAAAAGTATTAGGTTGTATAACATTACACCTTATCTGGATTTAACACATGATAATAGACCACCTTTCTCAATGTCCAGGGTCTAGATCCAGCCTCCAGAGATGGGTGGAGACAATCGACCCTTGGTTCTCTGGATTAAGCTGATTTTACTCAGCATAATTTCTTCCATAGCCATCCATTTACCTTCAAAGGCTGCAATACCATTGTTTCTAATTGCTGTGTAAAATTCCATGGTATATATATGTACTGCAGTTTTGGGATCCATTCATCCAGTGAGGGACATCTGGGTTGTTTCCATGATTTAGCTTTTGTAAATTAAGCTGCTATGAACATAGATATTGCTGTGTCCCTGCAATGTGCTGATCCCTAAATTTTCCCCTGGAAAAATACCCAGGAGTTGAATAGCAAGATCATATGGTGGGCTTCCACCAACAGTGTTCTAGTGTGCCTATTTCTCTACAACCTCTCCACCATTGTTTATTTTCTTCATTTTTGCCAATCTGATTGACGTGAGGTGAAATCTTAAAGTAGTTTTCATTTGCATTTCTCTGATTACTAGTGATTTAGAGCAATTTCTCATGTATTCATTGGCTTGATCAATGTCCTTTATTGATAAGTTTCTATTTAGCTCTTTGGCCCATTCATTGATTGGATTGTTTGTGTTTTTGTAGTAGAGGTTTTTGAGGATTTTGTAGATGCCAGGTCTGAGGCCCCTGTCAGAGGAATCACAGCCCATGATTTTCTCCAATTCTGTAGGAAACCACTTGACTCTTTTGATTATTTCCTTGGCGGTGCAAAAGCTTTTTAGCTTTATGGCATTCCATTCACTGATTTTTGACTTTACTTCCTTTACTTTAGGAGACATGTTGAGACAGTCTTTGATACTCCCAAATGCTGAGGTGTTGGACCTAATCTGTCTTCCATCAGTTGCAAGGTAGCTGGCTTAATTCCTAGCTCCTTGATCCATTTTTTATTTGATTCTCATGTAAGGAGAAAGATATGGGTCTAATTTCAACTTTCTGCAAGTGGCTGTCCAGTTTGTCCAACACCATTTGTTGAAGAGGCTGTCTCTCCTCCATGTAATATTTTGTCCCCCTTTGTCAAAAATCAGATATTTAAAGATTTTAGGGTTTGTTTCAAGGTCTTCTATTCTATTCCATTGGTCTTCTTTCCTATCTTGATACCAGAACCATGCTGTCTTTGTTACTACAGCTCTATAGCACAGTTTTAAATCTGGTATGGCAAAACCGCCTGTTTCATCTTTCTTGCTTAGTAGTGTTTTGGCAATTCTAGGTTTCTCATTGTTCCAAATGAATTTGAGAATTGCTTTTTCTATGTCTGTAAAGAACGTCATAGGTATCTATCATAGGGCAAAAATATTTTAATTAAAGGAGATAATATAAAATTCATGCCATAATTACATTTCCTGTAAACTAAGGGAAATTATTTGCTGTCATCACAGACCAATCAGCATGCAACAATGTACACTTACTGACATGTCTATATATGTATAGGTGTAAATGCTTATGTATTCTTTATATATGTGTAGGTATTGATTTGTATTGTCAGCCATTCATTACAAATGTGTAAAATATGTACACACCTATCCTTTTCATCGGCATGTGTGCATATAGATTCACATATGACCTATAAATATGTGTGTACATATATCCATATTCCTGGGTTTACTTGATAAACCCATTTCATTCATACAGATCAATTAATTAACATTTTCTATATTAATCAGTATTTGTCCTTCCTCTCAACATTTTCATACCAATAATGTTTCCATGAATGTCTTTAATGTATTTTGCATTTAAATTAAATAAAATTTTTAAAAAGAGGATTATTAGGTATGTTATATATGTCATGTAAGATATGTATGTATACAAAGAGTGTCTTTATAATAGATATTCTGTATTTTAGGAATGATGTGTCCACATATTTGAAGTGAAAAATTTACTGTGATGAACAATTCTATCATGTGAAATAGCTCCTAGCTATTTGAAAAATGTAGTTAATAATGTCAATATTTAAACTGTTTTGGATGAAAATTTCCAGCAGACAATACTATGTGCCATCAGGTGATGTAAGTTGAACCCAGAATGCACCAACAGTGGCGAATACAGGAAGCTGCAGAAAAAAAGAGTATTGATATATTATGTCCTTTTAGGTAATGTTTATTTCCTATGTTTATAACTATTATTCTTCATTTTTCATGTGCTCTCCTTAATTAACAGTCTTAACACCTTTTATATCCACTTCCACCACACTTATCTTAAGCTTTTTTCTTTTTTTTTTTTTCTATTGCTGGAGACCTAACCCAGGGCCTCCTGGCCACTAGGCAAGCACTCCACCACTGAGCCACATCACCAGTCCTTGCGTTGAACTTTGTAAGGTAAAGTTTTAAGATACTATACAATTGTTAATAGGCTACTCTTTAATGTACAGTACTCTAGATAATTCCATGATCAACATGGTTACTCTTAGAATTGTTTCAAATTGGAGTTTGCCTGTGAAGGGGCTTAAATGAGATTTGGATATGGTAATAAACTTATTTTCTGAGTCGCTATGGTTAGAGGAGGAGTCACACACAAGTAAGACTGGGTAAATCCCAGCTTGACTTCCCACTCCTCCAATCTGTTTTCTCAACTTCTGTGTAAAAAGCAGTGACTGAAATCCTTTGACCAAGCTGTCCTGGATTTGTAGATTGAGAGAAAGTTACTGAGTGGACATCTTATGACACATATTTTTAGTTCTTTTTCCAGTTCCTTTAGTTCCTTTGTAGTTTAAGATATAGAATAGAGTAGCAAAGTACAGAGAAACTTTTGCCAGAAAACAGTTTTAATAGGTAGTTTTGATCAGGAGTAGCATCTACTGCACAGCTCATAGAAGACTAATAATGTATTGCTCAGCTGCATGACCTTCAAAATTAGTGATGTTGAAAGTCAGCTAAAAACAAATGAAACTAGAGGGCTGGTTTATTTATATTTTCCTCAGTTACAAGTTGAATCTCTAGATATAATAAAATGCTTTTGCTACATTATTTTAGTTTGTAAGAATTGAAAAAAAATAAAATAAAATAAAAAGAATTGACTGTCTATTCAATGGATTAAATTTTTTGTAAGGATATCTACCAATAACTTAGAAAATTACTAAGGACAATGAATATATAGCCATTAAATTTAGGAAGAAAAATATGCTTCCTATTTTTAATCTAAAATTTCTGATGTGTACCTTTGCAAAATTTATCAGTAAATTATAAAGGACAGTAATAATGACAGACTGGTGAAATCCTACTTTACTCAGTGTTATATAAGTTGTAATTTTCTAACTGCTAGCTAAAATTCCAATTTTGGTGTTTTACTAGCATTTGTATTACACTGACAAGAAAAATTAAGTTTTGAAAAATCAGTCTTCACATGTGTGAATTTCATGAGTCTAAAACTGAGTAAAAATTTTCAGCTTGTATTTTCTTCTTAATTGTAAAACCATTCTGGAGCCTAAATATGCTTTTAATTCAACGTAAGAGAAATCAAGGTAAATTATTATATATTTATCTATTTTAATTTAAAACACCATAATTTATACTGTGAAAATTTTGTATAAACTAGTGTGTTTTATCGATTATTAATATACTCCCATGTGAAGAAGAGCTTGAGTTTCATTAGAATTAAATAGTTTTCTTAATTTTACTATGTATATCTCACATGCCTAGTCCATGATATTCTCCCCATCCTAAACACTAAAAACTGAAATGAAATGTAAGCATAGTTTTATTTCTAGCCAAAAAACAGACCATAAAACACTGCAATATCCATAATAACAATGCAAAAAAATAATAAACATATACTTCTCAAAGATATTTAAGGATATTGACTAAGCAGAAACCTTAATTGATTTAAAGACTAGAGAAGTAAACTCTTTATGCGGCAGGAAAGAATGACAGTTGATTTTATATATGGGGACAGGACCTACTCTGAATGTCAGGGGGCAGAGAAGCAGGCTTTCAAGGATTAGGAGAAAGCAGGTGGGTTGTTAAGGTCACTGTGGGCTAACATGATGGAACAAAATCTGAAAAACCTATAAATGAAAAAAAAACTACAACCTACTAATAACTGGGAAATGTATAAAGAACTTGAAGAGACAGTTCTCCTTGTGAAACAAGAACTCACATTTTCATATAATTTCCTTGTGTTTTTATTAGACAGTCCTGCAGGAGTTGAAAGGACATGCAAAATAGATCTAACAGAAATTACCAACCTACCCAATGCCAACTTATAACTAAATTTATTAATAGAATTTGGCAATAAGTGCTTAATAGAAAGTTGGGGTTTATCCCAAGTGTCACAGAAAATTTTTCTTCTTTAATATAAAATACAGATTAAATTAAAATACATTATTAAATTAAAATACATAATTAAAGCATAAGTTGAAGTGCTTTTGAGATCGCCTAGTGGTAAATGATTGTGAAAGGATAAGCCTACAAACTTGTTGCGCAATAATTTTTTTTCAGTTTGTAGGAAAATCAAAGTAAAACATAGCATATATACATAGTTAAATGTGTGTGTACATATATATATTGCCCTTTATTTACTATTGTTCTTTTATACTGAATGCTTCACATATTGTAAAAATTATGAACTAAGTAATAGAAGTGAGTAAGAATCAACATAAGACATATTTAATAGAACTGGACAATCAGATGACATAAATATTAAAATCAATATGCAGGTCCATTAAAAAGCTGTTTTAATATGCTTAAAAACACAACACCAGATTTCAAATTATTCTACAGAGCTATAGTAAAAAACAAAAACAAAAAACAGTGTGGTACTTGCACCAAAGCAAATATGAAGACCAATGGAGTAGAATAGAAGACACAGAGATAAACCCGTATAATTATAGTTATCTCACACTCGACAAAGGAGCTGAAAACATTACTTGGAGAAGACAGACTTTTTAACAAATGGTGCTGGGAAAACTGGAAATCCATATGTAGTAGAATGAAACTCAATCTCTATGTCTCACCCTGTGCAAAATTCTACTCAAAGTAAATTAAAGAACTAGGAATTAGGCCAGAAACCCTGCACCTACTAGAAGAAAAGCTAGGCCCAGCATCCCAACATGTTGGCTCAGGAATTGACTTGCTAAACAAGAATGGACTGAAATCAAATTGAATAGCTTCCTCACAGCAAATGAAATAATTAAGAGCATAAAGACAGAACTTAAAAATAGGAAAAAAAAAAAAAAAAACTTTGCCTCCTGCACCTCAGACAGGGCATTAATAGCCAGGATGTATAAGAAACTTAAAAAACTTAACTCTAAAAAATGCAAATAACCCAATCAATAAATGGGTAAAAGAACTAAACAGACACTTCTCAAATGAAGAAATACAAATGATCAACAAATATATGAAAAAATGTTCAACATCTCTTGCAATTAGAGTACTGGAAATTAAAACTACACTGAGATTTCACCTCACTCCAGTTAGAATGATAATAATTAAGAATACAAATAAAAATGTTGGTGGGTTTGTAGGGAAAAGGGTACACTTACCTCTTCTTGGTGGGACTGAAAACTGGTACAACTATTGGAATGCAGTTTGGAGATTTCTCAAAAATTAGGAATGGACACAACATTTGATCCAACTACCCCATTCCTTGGTATATATCCAAAGGACCTAAAAGCAGCATACTACAGTGATACAGCCACATCAAT